>JAJIBD010009717.1:0-68473 GCA_021461705.1 Cryptotis parvus
GAAGATACTAGCAAAGCCGAGATTTAACAAACTAGTCATGTGTTTTCAACGTTCCAGAAATGAACAACATCTACTGTTACTGGTTTGGTAATACACTTTATACAGCAATGAGGCTGTTTGTTTACATGCTTTGGGTCATCTAATCTTGTAGTTTGTATTTTTTTTTCTCATAAGATCTCTACTTTTGGTGAAAATACAAAAAAGTCAGTGCCATTTCAGGTTGCTTTGATTATTAATTCACTTTTTCATTGTTATTTGTTTTGGGATTTGTGTGTGGGTAAATATGTAATAGAACAGAAAATAATCTCAGTAGGGGAGAAACATCTTTTCCTTTTCCCTCTATCCCCCAGAAATGAAGCAAATATTTAGGGAGAGGGGTAATTGGGGCCACACATCAAGACAGTGCTCATGGGCTATTCCTAGCTCTGTGCTCAGGTGTGACCCCCTGGAGGTGTGCTGAGGTGGGAACAGGGGGTGGATGGGACCATATTGGTGCCAGGGTTTCAAACAGGGGCTGATCACATGCAAGACAAGCCATTTACTTCTTATGCTAACTCCAGCCCAGGAATAACATAAATCTTTAAAAAGTTGAAATTGTGCCTTTTGAGACAGAATGCATGGAATTTGAGGCAATTATACTAAATGAGTTAACCAAGAAAGTGGAAGACAATTGCCATATAATTTCATATATTTGTGGAATATATATAATTCTATACATATAATATATATTAATTATATATAATATAGAATGGCAGAGCCTGGCAAGCTACCCGTGTCGTATTCAATATGCCAAGAACAGTAATGATGATGGACCTCATTCCCATGACCTGAACAAATGGTTTGAGGCTTTTCACATTCCTGGAGCGAGCAGATGCCCTTGGACTACACTAGCACATGACAGGAACAAATGGAGATGTTTACTGGTGCCGGCTTGAGCAAATCGATGAATAACGGGAAGACAAGTGATACAAGTGATATAATATAGATATATAATTATGAGAGCCTAGGAACGGTTTGAGGCTCTTCATATTCCTGAATCAACCAGATGCCATTGGACTACATTGGCACGTGATAGTGTCCAATGGAAATGTTACTGGCACCTGCTCAAGCAAATCAATGAATAACGGGATTCAAGTGATCAAGTGACTACTGAGAGTATACCATCCACACAGCAGAGCCTGGCAAGCTACCCGGGTCGTATTTGATATGCCAAAAACCAGTAACAATTATAGGCCTCATTCCCATGACCTGAAGGAATGGTCTGAGGCTCTTCATGTTTCTGGAGCAAGCAGAAGCCCTTGGGCTACACTAGCACACGACAGGATGTATGGAGATGTTACTGGTGCCCACTCAAGCAAATCAATGAACAATGGGAAGACAAGTGATACAAGTGATATATATATAGAGAGAGAGAGAACCACCAGAGTTTTCATATATATATATATGTATATATATATGTATATATATATATATATCACTCAGAGGAGTGATATATATATCACTCAGAGGAGCAGGGGCTAGAGAAGCAGTTAGAGAGGTCTCATAGAACTTTGGCGATGGGGCCCTGCTACACATTTGCAGAGGTTTACTATTGAAAACCACCAGGGGACTTAAGCTATATCCTCTAATTCTGTAACATTGTAATGAGCAGTTTTTAAAAGATATAAAATAGCTCAGGGAGACAGTCTGGGGGTTAGGGCAACATGAGCCCTCAAAGGCCCCAGCTCTAGAGCCACATGGCCCCTCTGAGGTCAGGTGAGCCCAGCACCACGAGAGTCAGAGTCTTTGAGTCCATGCATTGAACCGTCGCCTGGTTGGCCAAATATCACTAGTAATGGCTTCAAGACCACCTGACGATTTATTGAGATGCAACCACCACCACCAAAAAGATACAGTGAAAACTATAAATAAAATTATATACCTCAGTTTGGGGGGACTGGGGAGGAATCGTGGTTGTCAGCAACATTGTTCACCAGAATAGGGCCGGACCAATAGTCAAGCAGATAGGCTTTTTGCCTTGCATGTGGCCAGCTAGGTTCAATCCCTGGCATCCCATATGGTCCCCCATGCAGTGCCAGGAGTAATTCCTGAGCGCAGAGCCAGGATAGCCCCTGAGCATCACTGGGTGTGACCCAAAAAAAGAAAAAATCATTCACCAAAATAAAAGCACAGCCAAGAATAGGTAGAATCTGTCAGTACTGATGACTTCACCAGGATTTTAGACGAGGGCAATGTAGATGTTGTTCTCCACTCTGGAGGCAGAGTGTAAGAAAGACAAGAACTTTGGAGACAGCAAGATCTGGCTTCCAAGACAGGCTCTACCACTGATATTTATGTCACATTTGGAAAATTGCTTTGCAGCCAGAATGAAAGCACAGGAGGTAAGGCACTTGCCTTGGATGTGGCCAACCCTGGTTCCAATCAGTAACATTACATATGACCACCAAGCACTGCTAGGGGTCACTCCTGCAGTAGCCCTTAGCACAGCAGTGTGCAGAGAGAGAGAGAGAGAGAGAGAGAGAGAGAGAATGACTTAACTTTGTGCACTCTGATATGTGAGTGACAATATCTTCTACTTAATGTGATTCTCTGACTTAAAATCACATAATACTGGAGGTAAAATATATAATCTGATCCAAAGCAAGCATTCTGAAATTAACAGGCAGTTTTATTGGGCAAGTGCTATGTAACACACGGGCTCAACATTTCAAATACTGGCCCATTTATTTTTCACAAGCAATGCGATGAGGGAAGCATAGTACTATCCTCATTTACAAACATGAAACTGGAAGCCTAGGAAAAGTTATCTCACTCAAGGCCACAGCCACAAGGTGCTAACGTAGCCCTGGAATTCTGGTTGTAACCTGTGCTCTTAACCATAGCCATATTCCATGTGGCTTGGTAGAGTGCCAGCCAGTACCAGACACATCTGTTTCCTGGCTGGTCTGATAAACATAGGGGCAGTTCTTTGACGTCTCTTCCCAGTCTGCCCAACTAAAGTCTCTTAAGACCATATACCTTCCATTCCCCGGCCCCAGATGGTGACCTAAAACAAACCAATGGATACAGTTCCATACGCTCCTTAAAACTCTGACCTTTCCACGGGCCCTTCCACCGTGCTGTGTTTTTCCCTAGGTGGGGGGGGCTGGCCATACCCGCTATACTTGGGCTTACTTCGAGCTCTGTGCCCAGGCATCACACTCCCATGGTGCTGAAACCAAACTGCGGTGAGTCACATGCAGGGCACCTTAAGCCTGTGCTGTCTCTCACACCCAAATCTACCGTTTCAGAGCAGCATTACATAAAGACATAGTAGTTACAGTGACGAAAACAAACCCGGAACACGGAATGGAGAATTTCCTTCAGGATCCAGCTGCCTGGATGAAGCTGGAGACCAAGAGACCAGGCCACCGCTTGGGCTCCACACTGCCTGGGGCAGCAGCGCATTGACTTCAGGCCCTATACACCTCCCACGCAACACTTCCTCTTACAATCCACTTTCAAGACCTTAAAGGTCAGGCTCGTAAAGGATTTGCAGCCCATTTTTTTCTATTTTTCTCAGAAGTTGGGAGAGAGCTTGTGACCTGTCACAGCTGTCGTGTGAGTTAGAAAAACACTTCAGAACACACTTTTCAGCTTGAAGAAGGGTCAGGCCAAGGATCTCCCAAGTCTCGAGTCATAAAAGTCATCAGTCCATGCCAGTAGCTTATAGGGAGTTTTCAGTGCGGCTGCAATCAAAGGATTGCTCGGAGGAGGACCACATTTCTAGAGAAGTCTCCCCGTAACAGTTCATAGGTCAACCCACTTAGCCTCTGGGAATAGGTTAAGTCCATGCTTTCCCAGAAATGCCTGTGTTCCTACAGTAGTTTATAAACATTGACAATATTTACTAAATTTTTTCCATCATATTCATACCCAGAGGCAAAGAGACAAGAATGAAAGCTTTCATGACCTGAAAACTGTCCCACAGTACTAAGCTTTGCAAGGGTACAGAGGACCATGGGACAGTGGGGACAGTGTGGTGTTGAAATGGCGTGTGCATAAAGCCCTAGTATGAATGGTATTAAAATAGGACGCTTGATGTGGTGTTGAAATGGCGTGTGCATAAAGCCCTACTATGAACGATATTAAAACAGGATGCTTGATGTGATGTTGAAATGGTGTATGCATAAAGCACTACCATGAATGGTATCAAATCATGGTGCTTCAAAATAAATAATAATAAAGAATGCTTTCATGAACTGCAAAGAAGGCAACTTCTAAATATATATATGCAAATAAATTTCATGTCATTCCTGAGACTAGATTACTCACACTGCTTACCTGCTCTTCTGTATAACTCTTGACCACTTTGGCGCTGTCACTGCAATTTGCACATTTAAGTGTGAGCCACCAACAGTATGGATCAACATAAACATGCTACCAATATGGAACAGGGGCCAGAGAGATAGTATAGCAGAAAGAACACTTGTCGGCATGCGACTGATCCAGGTTGATGCCTGGCATCCCATATGTCCCCTGAGCACCACCAGGAGTAACCCCTGAGCATTGTCAGGTATGACCTCAACACCCCCTGCCCAAAATAGTGTAGTATGAGAAAGCTGAGACTTTATCTTATAGACTGCCCATAACACTAATGAAAACTAAAGAGGAATTATAAACTACAGCTCTCTGGTGATCACTAATCCTTCACCACCACCCTAGTTCTGGACAACAAAACATTACACAACTTTTGAACACAGGGGAGAACAATCAGCCTTCAAGATCATCCTGTGCAAATATGACAAACTAACATGCCAACAGGCCATTTAGAAAACATCCTGAGCTCCTAGTACACTCAGGGATAAAGACTCTATGGATCAGTTACTTCACCAACTGAGTCAGGGAAGGAAGAACGAGTGATTCCTGAATGAATGAATGAATGAATGAATAAATCAACAAAAAGGGTAAGAAATGAGGATGACGGGAATTCTGATGGCAATGCCCACGCACTGCTAAAATGATGACTGGCAGGGGTTGACATGTTTGCAAGACATCTGGAAAGACAAACAAAAAGCAAAATAACAAGATCAAAGTGTCCAAGAAGAGAAAGGATATAAGCAATGAGAGCCCCTTGGGGAACAGCATATTCAAGGCACAGATATTTCAGAGGGAGGCACCCAGAAAGTGAGGTGCAGAGGTTAAGATACAGACCTTACAAACTGACTAGAGTCCCCTGAGAGCTTAGGGTGTGGCCTGGAGCCTCCCTAAGGTCCTCTCAGTGTCCTGGGATATCCCCAGCATCACGGGACCAAGCAGTCCCACATCCTGGGGCTGACCAAGAATCACCCCACCTTCCTGTGTACTTTAGGAGGACCCTCCCCAAAAAGGAGTTCTTGAGAGACCTATACATTGAAATCTATAAAACACTCATGGAACATCTGAGAAAACACAAACAAATGTACAAACACTGTGCAAGAAGATTAGAAAAATGATGGTATTAACTACCCAAGTAATTGATGGCCATCCCTGTCATAGCTCCAACAGAACTTTCACAAAAATACATACTGAGAAAGAAGAATAAAGCTGGAAGGATCTCCCGCCTTGTCTCCAACTTTATCAAGGCTAAGAATATTCTCTTCCGTAACTGGAAAAGGGAAGCTGGATAATGATATGCAGATGAATGAAAGTGGACCTCATGCCAGACACAAAAGTCAACTCAAAATTGAACTTAAGAAACAATGGTTGGGGGGTGTGGCTCAGTGGCAAAGCATATATCTGCAATGCATAAAACCTGGGTTCAATTTCCAGCATCACCCAAAAGAAAGATACAAAACCATATGAATTCTCAAGTAAACAGTCCTTAAGATTGGTCTTAGAAAAGAATTTTAGGCTCTCTGTCCATAATCAAAGGCAACAAAAACAAACATATGGGACTACATCACACTAAAAAAGTTTCTACAAAGCAAAGAAAACCATAAAAAAAAAAGGGAAACCTACCAAACAAAAAGAGAATATTCACAATTTATCTAATAAGAGATTATATATATATAAATATCTGACCATATATGTATATATACATATATAATAACCTTATGTAATAAGAGGTTAATATATGAACTATATATGATATATATCATATATGGACTCATGAACTCAGTCGCATCACAACTAAAAAAATATCTGACCAAAAACTGGTCATAGAATGTTGGGGCGGCTCCGCCAGGGTCCCCGACAGTGCCGGGAAGCGGAGTTCCCTTCTACCTCCGAGCCGGCGAGGAACGGATGAAAACTCAGGAATCCGATGCAGTTTTAAAAGGCTTTACTTATCACAGGTTCAGGCATACAAATCAGCAAAAAGGAAAAACCCGATGCTTAGGATTCCAGGCTAGAACCCCCAGCCACGTGTAGGCCAAGATGGCAACCACCACGTGTAAAAGCTTCCAAAAGGGAAATGCACGCCCACAAGGAGAGAGAGATCCCACAAGGAAGAAGAAGAAAGCGAGAGCGGGAACCGGCTAGTTTATATCCCTGTAACTCAGACCTTCCCCCCCACTGTTATGGAAAGCAGGGAGGGTCCAATGCCCCTAGGTAATCCCTCCCTGCACCTCACCTAGGGCCTTTACTGTGCTAATGTTTTGAGCCGAAATCTGCTTAGGAATGCTTTTTGAAGTGTAGAGAAGGGGGTTTCTGAGATGGCATGTCCTTGAACAACACCAATGCCAGTTAAATATTTCTCCAAGCCTTCACAAGTCTCCTCTACTTCATTGTAGTTTTATATTTTAGTTACCTTTGAGTATATCAGGGAGCCATGCTTGTTTGCTTGGAAGCAAAACAGCATTTCTCTCTGGTCTAATTACTTAGGGGTCCAGCGTGGCCAGGCTAATATGCTGGTAAGATCTAGCTAGTCCCACGATGATTGTGATAGCATGGGAAAATATTTATACCAGCTAGTACAGCATACATGGTCGGATAAACTGCCACATTTAGACTACCCCCTTATCTACGGAGTGATTTGCGGGGAGGCAATCCAGAGCAGATGCAGCGGCCCTTAGGAGTCCTGCAACAATAGAAGGCTGGAAAGATGGTCCGGGGGCAGGGCACTTGGATTGCATGTAGTTGACATGTAGTTGACATGCACTTGGATTGCATGTAGTTGACATGCACTTGGATTGCATGTAGTTGACCCAGTTTCAATTCCATATGGAACCCTGAGCCCTGCCAGGAGTGATCCGTGAATGCAGAGTCAGGAGTAAGCCCTAAAAAAAAAAGCCCTAAAAAACAAACCAAAAAATTAGGCAGAGTCTCTGAGACAACTTTTCCAAAGGCACACAGACAGCTGAAAGGGACATGAAATGGTGTTCAAAAACATTGACTTACCAGGAAAAGGCCGATCAAAACCATGCGATATCACGTGACATCTGTTAGAGCAACCACTGTCAAAAGGCCAAGATGTAACAAGTGGGGTCACAGAAGTGCGCCAGAAGCACTTTGTGCACCTACCACCGGTGAACGTGGATGGGTGCACGCCAAATGTAAAGAGGAAAGCAACAAACACTCAAAACCCCTCAGCAGTGCTCGGGGACCATGAGGTCCCGGGACTGAACTCGGGCCTTCACTTGCAGAGCCTGCACCCGGTCTGTTAACCTCCTCTCTGAGCCTCAGGAGAAATCTTAACTATGGTCGAGGTATAGTCAAGGGCTTTAGAAACTGGTCTTTTTCTATGTACAATTCACCTGAAAATATTAAAGATGAAAATTTTGAAATTGAAGATTATAGTTCATTGTTCCAGTCATGTCTTTATATGAGAAGTGACATTTGGCATGGTAGACTAGTTCTTAATTTCCCTTTCTAGGATCTTTCCTTTAGCAAAACACCATGATCCATCATTGACTAGATACAGTTTGGGGGTTGGGGGTTGGTTTGGTTTTGGTTTGTTTTGGGGTCACACCTATGAGTCTTGGGCTTATACCTGACTCCGCATGCAAATTTTCTTAATTCTCTTCACTCTTACTAAATTGTACTTTTGTAAGTTTTGCTTATTCCATGTAAACTAAAATTTATTAGCACTGAATTTTAAGTTTTATTAATGACAGGAAAAACATGATTTCCACAATGAAATTCAAGTATGAAGTACAATTTAGTGCAATAGATTTTAGATGCCAGAGTTGAAAACATTTATGTAAATGAAAATAGGTAGATTAGATTGTATTAAATGATTTTAATTTCCTTATTGATATAGCCTAAACTCATAGGAATCAATCATCACAAACTGATTTGTATTGATCTATTTTCTGATAGCTCTATTTGCCATTCCTTTAAGTTTTATTGGAGCAAGCAATATGAACTAAATTTGCTGTGTGCCTGCCTAGGGGGAAGGCTGGGAGCTAGGGAGAGAACCTACAGACACTGGTGGAGAAGCTTCGCCAATGGTAGTGTGTTGGGGCCAGGTGAGTCCCCAACAATATTGGGATTATTCAGGGCTAGTAGGTTGTGCGTCACCCAACAGTCATGTGACTCGCATTGGAACATTGCATGCCTGGAGGCAACTTCATTATGAACAACTATTATTTAAGTCTCGGTGCCTTAATAAAAATAAATATTCTTTTAAATCCTAAATGAAAAAAGATTTTAAGCATCTTAAAAATGTGTCTGGTGGGCCGGAGGCGATAGCCCAGCGGGGTAGGGCGTTTGCCTTGCACGGGGGTCGGCCCATGCCGCCCGGGTTCCTATTCCCGGCATCCCATGTGGTCCCCCGAGCACCGCCAGGAGTAATTCCTGAGTGCAGAGCCAGGAGTAACCCCTGAGCATTGCCGGGTGTGACCCAAAAAAAGCAAAAAAAAAAAAAAATGTGTCTGGGGGCAAGAGAGATAGTTCAGAAGTTAAGTTTTGCATTCAACCAACCCTGGTTCAAACTCTGGCCCTGCGTATGGTCCCCTGAGCACAGAGCCAAGAGGATGGCCTAAGTACAGATAAAGCCCAAACTCTGGGGCTAGGGGAGAATGTCTGTCGAGAGGAGAGTTTGGGGTCATTAATGGAGGGATGAGCCATTGATGAAAAAAGATGTGAAAACCTGTGGTGGACTTGGAATTGAGAACATTTTATGCCTAAAACTTTATTTGTCAACAACTTTTGTAAATTATATTTGCCAAATAAAACTAAATTTTTAATAAAAAGGACACATGTGCCTATTCATTTGCATCATTGTTTGCAATAAATAAGATACAGAAGCAAACTAAGTTCCATCGAATGATTGATAAAATGTCACACACACACACACACACACACTAATTATTATTCAGCTATAACAAAAGCAAAATCCTGCCATTGTGACAAATGGTCTTGAAGATGTTAAACTAAGATAAATCAAAGACAATACTGTATTATTTTCTTTATATGTAGACTATAAAACACAATAATCAAAACCAAGTTTCAAGATAGAGAATGGATTGATGGTTAGGGGGTTGGGTTAAAAATGAATTATTAGGGGCCAGAGCGATAGCCCAGTGGGTAGGGCATTTGCCTTTTGCACACGGCCGGCCTGTGCCAGCCCGGGTTCAATCCCGGGGTCCCATATGGTCCCCGAGCACCGCCAGGAGTAATTCCTGAGTGCAGAGCCAGAAGTAACCCCTGAGCATTGCCGGGTGTGACCCAAAAAAAGAAGCAAAAAAAAAAAAAGAATTATTAATCACAAAGGTACAAACTTCCAGTTTTAAGGTTTTGAATGTAACATACAGTCTTTGACTGTCATTAATAATGGCTTATGCATTTTGACATTTGCAGGGAGAGTAGATTCCCAAAAGTTTTCATCACACAAAAAATGTATAACTACAGAGCAATAAATATTAACTACATTTATTGTGGTGAGCATTTCACAATATATAAAAATATTGAATCATCATGTTGCACACAAAAATGTTAAGTGCCAGATATATCCTAATTTTTCAAAAGCAGCAAGCCACACACTTGGAAACAATATTTTCAAAACAGATATTAACAAAGGACTGGTATCCAGGATACATAATCATCATTAACTCAATAATAAAAAGAAAAATCACAAATGAAAGATTTGAACACATATCACTGCATCACTGTCTTCCCATTCATCATCGATTGGCTCAAACGGGCACCATTAACATCTCCATATGGCCTGTCTCATGCTAGTAGAGCCCAAGGGCGCCTGCTTGCTCCAGCGTGCAAGGCAAACAAACGCCCTACCTGTTGTAATATCCTTCCAGCCCATTTTTTTGTTAGAATACTTTTTTGCTGTGTGTGGTGCCAGGGGTGGAACCCAGGACTCATATATGCAAGGCACGTGCTATATAGCACTGAGGCAGTCTGCTCGCCTTTTTTTTTTCTTTTTGTTGTTGTTTTGAGTCATGGGGCAGAGCTGCTACTGGCTCTCCCTGTGCCCAGCCACTCACGAGATGCCCAGGAGGGGATGGCGGGTTCTAGCCCTGGCCCGCCACCCGGCAGAGCCTTGCAACAAGCCAGACAACCCCCACTCCATGAGGGCCTCCATTCCACATCCAGACTCCCCTCTCGTCAGACCTCCACCCAGCAGACCAGCCTATCACAGCAATAAATGCTGGTTTTAGAGATGACTATAAGAGTATGCTACCCGCACGGCAGAGCCTGGCAAGCTACCCGTGTCGTATTTGATATGCCAAATACCAGTAACAATTTTAGACCTCATTCCCATGAACAGATATGTCACAGGGAAATATACAAAGGTACAATAATCATACATAGACGTGCTTAACATCATTAGTCATTGAGGAAATTCAAATTTAAGCCACATCAAGAACCTCAACATGCATATCAGAATAGCTAAAATTGAAAATACTATCAAAACCCATTGTTGGCAATGCGATTACTGGAATAGTCATATACTGCAGGTAGTAACATAAAGGGTTCCAAACCAGTTTGGCAAAAAAGCATGGAAATATGGTTATCTTCAAGCCCATTCTGAAGAATTTATCCAAATATAATAAAACCTACAGACTCACAAAATAAAATTGGACAGGAATATTCACAGAAGCTAATTCATATAACTAAAAATCTAGAAATATGTCATGCCTTCATCCACAAAAAGATAAACTGAAGTATAATCATTCCAAGAAACTCAACAATAAAATAGGAACTACTTGTATGAGCATGGATGAATTTCAAGAGAAGTTTTTGACCAAAAGATGATTCAGACCCACATGCCACAAGCCACTACCACACAAATTCATCCATTGGCCCAGCTACAAATTCATGACTGAATCTCTAAGGATGTGCCAGTCAAGACATTAAAATTCACAGGAGACTGGTCGCCCAGCTGAAAACTCTAAGATACCCTCAGGAGGGGAGCAGGCTGACACCAAACTGACAAAACTGTCAGGTACCGTAGTTTTCAGGCTGAGAACTCAGGGGTCTTCTGAGACTGGGGGCCTCTCCAAACCCAATACTTTAGAAGCCCCTGAAGCTACACCCTCATCCCACAGCCGCCCCTGGGAACACATTAGCCGAGTTCTACAGATCCTGGAGGTCCTGGAGAGACACCTGAAATCCCAGTAGGAGCACACCAAACACATGGGAAAGTTAACACAGAAGCCATGGAGTGACACAGATTTCATGATGAGATACCTGAAATCCCAGTAGGAACACACCAAACCCATGGGAAAGTAACACAGAAGCCAACTTAGCTCCCTAAACAGAAACAACACAGAGGCTGAGTTAGCAACGAACCGCTCAGCAAAACCTCAGACAAGGGCTTAATAATCATGATGAGATACAACCATTTTCCAGAATCTTCTTTTACTGAAGCATTTTTCAATCATTCCATTAGCAATTTTGTTCTAACAAGCTATATAAAATAAATTATTTTTATATTGATCAGGTTCGAGCGGGCACCAGTAACATCTCCATATGTCCTGTCTCATGCTAGTAGAGCCCAAGGGTACCTGCTTGCTCTAGGAACATAAAGGACCCTACTCCATGAGGGCCTCCATTTTCCACATCCAGACTCCCCTCTCGTCAGAACTCCACCCAGCAGAAGAGCTGATCACAGCCCGGCTCATCACTTACCTACCGTGCAGCAGTCTTTTTCAAGTCCAGCCCAGGTATGCTGATCCAGAGACTCACAGACATGGGGCAGAGCTGCTACTGGCTTTTCCTGTTCCCAAAAGCTCACGAGGCACTGTTGGAGGACATGTTTAGCTAATCTGGGAGTTTTGTTGTTTTGCTCACTCCCAGCTTAATCTTATTTAAGCCAATGTTCATTCTAATGAGATCTCTCTTCTATGTAAACACTTCTAGAGGGTGTGGCAGTTACAGAAGTCACCTTGATTGAATAACTTCTGACTTATACATCTACTAAGACTTCTATGTTTTCTAGATTGGGCACAGCTCCTCTTTATACCCACTGCACCCAACGTGGGACAGTTAGAATTTACCAGGAGACTACCACCCTGGCTACGCTGAGACTAAAGGAAGACTATAGGAAGGATCATACTAGTTTGCTCTAAGCAGGCGAGTATGACCCTTTCGGACATGAGAACAAGATACTCAGAATCACCCTTGTGCAGATAATAATAAGGACCTTGTGGGTACCATCTAGATTACATGAAGCTCATGAAGTTAAGATGTATACTTTATATCAGCCCCCTCTCTCTCCAGTGTTTTACATAAGAGATAATCTAGGGATTAGTCCTTGGTGTAACCTTTGTTTATACCTACAATAGGGTGTGGCACTACACTCTGTTTAGGGTTCTTTGTTGGCAGACAACCTCCGTGGGTTACTTTGGTGTATATAAGGGGCTGACTTGAGGCCCCCTTCACCTTACCTGCTTTTGGTTCCTCAGCCTTCAGCTTTTGGCTCCCTGCGGCTTTTGGTTTTGGCTTTGACCTTTTGCTCTTTGGCCTTTGCTCCTTCTTCTGGTAGGACTCAGCTCGGGTGAGATCCCTCTCTCTTTGGTGGGAGACTTAGGCTCTTTTTGTATGGTCTAAGTTGGACCAGACCTAAAGTTTGCTCATTATATTGGAGTGCTGTGGAAGAGCTTTTGTACTATTAAAAGCCATTTTTGGAACTGCACCAGACTCGTGAGTTTTCATCTTTCTCCCGCGTCCTCGGAGGTAGAAGACAACCTCTGTCCTGACACTTCGGGGACCCGCGGCGTTCCCGACAAGGCACCCAGGATGGATGGCGGGTTCTAGCCCTGGCCTGACACCCCAGCAGAGCCTCGCAAGAAGCCAGATGACAGCTTGCAGCTGCGCTGTTCATCAATAAATGCTTGAGATCAGAGGTGACTACAAGAGTATGCCACCCACATGGCAGAGCCTGGCAAGCTACCCATGTTGTATTTGATATGCCAAATACCAGTAACAATTATAGACCTTATTCCCATGACCTGATGGAATGGTTTGAGGCTCGTTATGTTCATGGAGCAAGCAGATGCCCTTGGACTCTACTAGCATGAGACAGGTCATATGGAAATGTTACTGGTGCCTGCTCGAGCAAATCGATGATGAACGGGAAGACAGTGATAGACAGTGATATTTTGTGCCTGCTAGAGGAGCAGGTTTGGGGAGTGGCTGGGAAAACAGGAACAATGGTAGAGGGAAGGTCACTGTGGAACGTGTTAGAATAGTGACTGCCCAGAACAATTGTGTTATGAACAACTTTGCAAACCATGATATTTAAATAAAGTTTTGAAAAGATTCAAGAGTGCGAACTTTTAAGTCTACTTGAACGAAATCTGGGAACAGAGAAACAACTAGTATTGGGAAGAAATCCTATCACTGGTGACCACTGGGAAAGAAAAACTTATTGGGAGGGAGTTCATGGAAACTTTCTGCAGTGGCGTTAATGTTCTACACCTCAGTCAGGACTGACTTCCATGGGGCTATCAGTCTATCAAAACAGCATCACACCGAGATGTGTGCACTTCATTGTAATGGATTTCAAAAAAAAAGTCATTATTGGGGCCGGAGCGATAGCCCAGCGGGTAGGGCATTTGCCTTGCACCGCGGCCGGCATATGCTGGCCTGGGTTCAATTCCCCGCCATCCCATATGGTCCCCAAGTACCGCCAGGAGTAATTCCTGAGTACAGAGCCAGGAGCAACCCCTGAGCATTGCCGGTGTGACCCAAAAAAGCAAAAAAAAAAAAAAAAAAAAAGTCATTATTGAACGAAAGGTAATGAATGTTAAGTTTCTTAGGGAAGAATTTGACTAATCTCTGTATTTACTTTGAAATGTAACTTTTGGCCGACTTGATGGATGATGTAGGATGAAGATTTGAAGATGTGCCCGTCATTAATGATAGAACCTAGACGGGGTAAGCAGATTATTGAGAATATTCTTTCAACTTTGCTGTATACTTGAAATACCTCAAAATTAAATGTGGAGGACAGCAAAAACTGTATCTAAAACATGTGACTGTGACACTATGTTTATAAAAGGTCCATAATCTAGAAAATGCCTCTATTTTGACGCTGGAATCAAATCCAAAGCTTCGTCCTTGTGATATGCCGTGCTCCACACGCATGAACAATATCCTTGGTCCTGTTTATATGGGACCTGGGGCGAAGGAAACTTAAAATCTGTAGCAGAGGAATGACAAAATGCCTGGAACTGACCGATGAGCCCAATGTGGCAAAATCTTGATAGCTTTACAGATGTGGGAGATAGGAACATGGGAAGTGGTAAATTATCGCTTGTGTCCCTCCTTTTGCAGGTTAAAATTTTTCTAATTAAATAAATATTCAGACAAATCCCTAAGAAGTAAGGCCTACAAGAAACAGGCATGTATCTGCTCAAACCAGAGTTCCCTCCAGGCTAACACGGCTTTAGTCCAACCACCTGGGACTAAACAGGATCTTGATTTAAGCTGATGATAAGTGCAGAGCCAACAGCTTCCCCTCTCACACTCTGAAGTCTGCATCAGCTGCGCTGGGCTTGTTCCCACATGGCCTTCAGTGTCCTCCAGCCAAAAAGCAGCAAGCTTGCATGCCTAACTGGAGTTCTACTCTCAAGCAATCTGGTAAGTACCCCGTGGGTTTTGGATGCAGCCTGACAGCTGAGCTAAACAAATCTTCATGAGGCTTTCTTCCAGGCAATGCAGAAAAACAACCTAAGCCTCTTTAATCCCTATCTTAAAAACAATAACTAGCCTTAACCCTCTAGCCGCAATCGGCTTGCTTGCATGGCATCTTGTGATTATTTTTACCCCAGTATTTATTCCATAATATCAAAAAATGCTTATTTGTTGCCCAGGCTAGTTTCCTTGGGAGGGCTGGCAAGGATACTCTGTTGATGATTATGTAATCAGTTAAGCACAATGCCTGGAACACCTACATACTTAACTAAAATCTTTTTGACAGCTGGATGAAAAATCTTTAAATCAATACCATTTACAAAACTTTCCCATGAGGCCTTACCATATTCTTCCTGCCATGCTAAGAGCTAAACAGGACAGAAATTATTACCCCATACACTAATCTCTCCATGAGAAAGCGAGGTGAGGGGGGTCAAGAGTTGCTCCATTTCACAGAACCACCAGTGCTAAGAATGTCATCTTCCTCCTCACAAGACGCTCTTTTTAGCATCCCAAACTCTCTTGGGAGGAAACTCAAGTTGATCACTCAGAATAGAAGATGTGTGTCCCTTCCTGAGATCAGAGAGCTCGGATTTAGGTTGCAAAAAGTCTCTGACTGAGTTGGAGCAGGTAATCTCAATGTGCACAGATCTCACTCAAGCCGGGAGTCAGACAGGATAAAGGCACCATGCATAAAATCCCAATGTCAGGGGCCGGAGCGATAGCCCAGCGAGTAGGGCATTTGCCTTGCACGCGGCCAGCCCATGCCGGCCTGGGCTCAATCTCCAGCATCCCATATGGTCCCACAAGCACCACCAGGAGTAATTCCTGAGTGCAGAGCCAGGAGAAACCCCTGAGCATTGCTGGGTGTGACCCAAAAAAGAAAAAAAAATCCCAATGTCAGGCTGAATGTCTCCTGATCAATTAAGGTAAAGACAATAGTTATTTAGTTATTACACTGCATACCTTGTGAATCTTCATCAGCCAACTGATGATGCCAGCCACTTAACATGTATTCGTTTATTCCATCTTGCTTCCCGGCATATAAGCCCCCTCCTCATTTTTTAAAATCGCAAGAAACACAGGCTTTTGTAGTCCCTTTTCCGGGATGATTGGGGGAACTGACTAGGCACACTCTGAGCTGTCATTTTTTTTTTTATTTTATGGGAGCCAGAGAGATAGCACAGCAAGTAGGCATTTTCCTGGCACGCGGAAGGCCCTGGTTCAATCCCCAGCATCCCATATGTTCCACCGAGCACAGTCAGTAGTAATTCCTGAGTGAAGAGCCAGGAGTAACCCTTGAGCATTATTGGATGTGACCCAAAAAAAAAAAAAAAAAAAACCAAGATATTCTATTATAAAACTGTTCATGATTGGGGGCCAGAGCGATAGCACAGTGGGTAGGTCATTTGCTTTGCATGCGGCCGACCGGGTTCGATCCCGGCATCCCATATGGTCCCCCAAGCACCACCAGGAGTAATTCCTGAGCGAAGAGCCAGGAGTAACCCCTCAGAGTTGCTGGGTATGACCCAAAAAGAAAAAAAAACTGTTCATGATTGGGTTTCAGTCATACAGTGTTCCAGCACCCATCCCTTCACCAGTGCACATTTCCCACCACCGATGTCCCCAGATTCCCTCCCCCTCCCCAGCCTGCCTCTATGGCAGACACTATTTTCTTTTTTTTTTCTTTTTTGGGTTACACCGGCAATGCTCAGGGGTTACTCCGGGCTCTTTGCTCAGGAATTACTCCTGGCAGTGCTCGGGGACCATATGGGATGCCAGGGATCAAACCTGGGTCAGCCGCATGCAAGGCAAATGCCCTACCTCCTGTGCTATCACTCCGGCCCCCAGACACTTTTCTTCATCTTCCTTTTCTTCTTCCTCCTCCTCCTCTCTCTTTCTCCCTTCCCTTGCACATTGCGACTTGCAATACAGCTGGGGGGTGTCATGTAAATCCCTTTGCCTATGTTCTGTCAAGCTGTCCAGATCACCCCAAGCAGAGTTCACTACAGACACTGTCTTCTTGCCTCCTCTCAGATTTCCGTTTGGGAAAGGGAACTGGAAGTTTAGGGTGAGTATGAAACAGGGACCATCAACTAAGACGTACCCTCCCCAACCCACCCCCATGCACAGCCACCATGCCCAGAGTTTCAGCAGCTGAAATGGAGACAACTTATTAGAGGCCAAAAGTACAAAGACCAACAACCCAAGGTGCAAGAACACTTTATCTCCAGAAAGTGACCGTGTGTCCCAGCATCCCGACCCAGAAGCAAAATCATGTTTTGTGTCCTATACGGAAAGAAAAAAAAAAGTACACCGCTACTTGTGCAAGCTGGCTAGTGCTTTGTGGATTGCCTTGAATTACCAGGCACTTCAGAGCACCTCCAGTTACCAGCAGACATTCATAGGTGTTCACTGCCTTAAGGCCCGGAAGTTGGTGCTCAGCATCTCAGCCTCCAGGGCTGGTGCCACCTGAAGCCAGGGGAGAAACACGCCCCCCTACCCCAACGGGTCTCTTCTACCTCCTCGCCCATCTCCCACCTGGGTCCAGAGAGGGTCACCTTGGTTCTTCACATTAGCAAATGCAACACAAACCTGACAGAAAAATCTGACTTGCAGAGCTGACACCACAAAATCAAGCAGTGAGGATTCTCCCTCCGCTCTCTCACAAGCCACCACTATCCCAAACAGAATTACCCCGCTGCCCACGGCTGTTTGCATCCATTCGTAAAATCTATGGAACTTCAACTGATAGCAAAATTTCAAAAACGGTTATATTTTCTCCGGCCAACAAGATTTACTAAAGCTAATGTACATATTTTCTCTTCCTCAAAGGAGCTTTTCAAATTTCAAGCCAAATCTTTTATAATGTCATTAAAGTGAAGAAAAATAATTTTTTTAAATGAGTGGAATGATTTTAGAAAAATTGCCTTATAGCACTAACCTTATTCCTTTGTGTAACATAAATATTTTAAGCAGGAATTTGATTCTTAAGGACTGAAGTCACTGTAATAGAACACCTTAGCCCTCTCCCCAACAAAACAGGAGGATTTTGAGTTTAATTATTACCACAGCTGAAGAACTGAAATGAAATGACTACACTGAGCTGTGTGTTCATAATTCAACATGTCCAAAATGGTCTCTGATTTCATTAATGATTCTCTCCTACTCTAAAAAATGTAGACTCCTTTTGTCCAAAGGCTTTTCAAACACAGGCTTATCTCTGGAAATTAAATTTCACTGATAGAAACTTTATATTGATCATGTAAAACCCACTCATTCAATGACTTTATAGAGTATCAAATATGAACCATTCTTATCTCTGAACAATATCTTCTTTACATGGTTTGCTCAATAACAAAAGATCCTAGTTTTGCTACTTGACAAACACACAAACTTGGTTCTTTCCAGCATAAAGAACCAAGTTACAGAAACTGTGCTTTGAGGGGTTTGTATATTTTCGCTAAAATCAGAACTTGTTAAACCCCTTGGGCTTCTGGAAGAATGCAGAGGATTTAAAGAGCATTTCTGACCAGACCTCCCAGATGCTGGCCAAGTTGAGGGGGAATGAAGAGGTGCTAAGAGAGAACAGGCAGATACACGCACATTATGGGTGTTAATCCCTTTCTTGATTTCTGGTAGAAGATAGGCCCTTCTTGCAGAAAAAAAGAAAATGAGAGTCATCAAAAACAAAAATCGTTTTTGGCCAGACAAGTGCAGGGAGCAGACGTTTGCCTTGCACCAGCTGACCTCAGCTGGATCTCTGGCAACGCAGAGAGCCCCCTGAGCCCTGCCAGGAGTGATCCCTAAGCACTGCAGGTACTGCCCAAAGACCAACAAGGAAATAAATAAGCAAACGCATGTTATCCATTGGGGATTTTGCTTCTTGTTCACAAAAGGTATATATAGTTTGTGTGACATTTATTGAGCACTATGAATCAGGTACAGTTCATAGCATTAAGCGCTTTAATGTAAACAATAGCTATCTGCAACCTAGAGAGCATAACAAAAGACTCAACATCTCAGCTGAAGGTCATGGGTCAGATAGTTTGGGCTGCCGAGAGTGGGCAGGCACCAGGTAAGCAGGCTGGGCCATCGAGGGCATCCAACAGAGAATGGACCTGAACTGCTTTTCCAATGATGCAAAATGGTTTTATTAAAAGAAATTTAGAGAAGGACCAGGGAGGTCTCTCACACTTTTCCGTTCTACAAGAGCCTTAGGTTTGCTCCCCATGGAGCAGAGAGGAATAGCACCAGCACTGAGCCGGGAGACACACCTGAGCACCTCTGGGTGCGGTTCAAAAAACAAAAGCAATGAAAGGGAAAAGAAATGTTATGAGGATGGAGGGGGAGAGAAGAGATACACACAGACACAAACACACACACACACACACACACACACACTCTTTCAGGAGTAAACATAAACTTTCCAGAACGGAAAGGTTGGGCTTCAGTTCTCTAATCTCTAGGTCTCGAAGAAGCCTTAAGTGTAGAGTCAAGGGCAGAACCTCCACCAGCCTCTTGCAAATTCCATTTCTTCTACCCTCTCCTCCTCTTCTACCTTTTATTTTCTTCTTTCTATGCACACTGCTCTTTTTTATTATTTTTTATTGTATCACCATGCAATAGACCATTACAAAGCTGTTCATGATTGGGTTTCAGTTGTACAGTGTTCCAGCACCCATCCCTCCACCAGTGCACATTTCCCAACACCAGTGTGCCCCATTTCCCTCCCACCCACCCCCAACCTGCCTCTATGGCAAACACTTCTGTCTCTCTCCCTCCCTCCCCTTTTTGCACAATGTTGCATTGTGCACACTGTTGATAGACCCTATTGAACTATGATCAACCTTTCCTACCTAGAGTACACGGAGTAATAGAAAGAACAAACTCTGTTGCTGAGGAATCCTATCACAGTATCCGATCAGAGGAACCAGCGAGCTGCTCCCAGAAGCCCCCTCCCTCCTCCCAAGGGGCTGCAGTCAGGTCTAAAAGCATGACAGAGGAGTCAAGAACCGGCTTTCTTGGACATATTGAGGAACCCAGGCAAGATAGGGAGTTTGGAGAGAGGGGGCCACCCAAGAGAACATGCCTTTAAAACAATTCTAAAAAAGTTCCTCATTTCTATGTAATGGCAACTTACCTAACTATGGTATACTGAGGGAATCAAATGGGATGAATTTTTACAACTAGTCCCAAAATATGGTGTACATTTATTTAAAGCTGTGTGCAATGAGAGAACAATCACTGATTGTGAAGCACTAGAGCCTCCAGACTGGAAACCAACATAGCTGCACATCGGAGCTGCACAATGTAAACTCGCTCCGTCATAGCTGAGGACAAAGATGATACTCCGGTCCAAATTTCAGAGAACACACAGGTGTGCTGGTACTGTTTATTCTGATGTGTGTGTGTGTGTGCTACAATGCACACCTACAATCTCAAGCAAAATAAAGCAAGTTCGGCTATTGCTTGCACTAAACGGCATCATTATAGCTCTTAGTTAAGTGGTTCTCAAATGCCAGTGCTATACGGGATAAGAAGACAAGCTAGCTGCCTCATCTGCCAGCAACTCCTGACTAGCGGCCGGAGTCATAGTAGGGTGGGGCATTTGTCTTTCATTTGGCCAACCCGGGTTCATTCCCTAGCATCCACTACGATCCCCCAAGTACCACCAGGAGCAATTTCTAAGTTCAGAGTCAGCAATCACCCCCTGAGCATCACCTGGTATCCCCCCTAAAATTAAAAAAAAAAAGACCCAAGCCAACATTTTATTCCATTCACTTTCTCTAGTCTATTTCCTCTATATTATTTTGCCTTTTTTTTTAATTGCTTGCAAGTGTGAAAAGAGATAGAAATACTCCCACATAGGAAAAGGGGACACTCATCCATTGCTGGTGGGAATGCTGGCTTGTACAGCCTTTCTGGACAACAATATGGACTTTCCTCCAAAGACTAGAAATTGAACTCCCATTTGACCCAGCCATACCACTCCTGGGAAATCTACTCTGGGAAACCAAAAATACGCAGCGGAAACGCCATCCCTACTTTTATGTTCATAGCAGCATTATTCACAATAGCCAGAATCTGGAAGCAACCAGAGTGCCCGAAAATCGATGACTGGATAAAGAAGCTTTGGTACATCTACACAATGGAATACTATGCAGCTATTAGGAAAAATGAAGCTATAAAATTTGCCTATAAATGGATGGACATGGAGAAGATTATGTTGAGTGAAATTAGCCAGGAGGGACAGATACAGAATGACTGCATTTATTTGCATAACATAAATATATATGTACATATTATGTTACCAATATCCAAGGTCAAGTGAAACATATATTAGGAGGTCTTGTCAAAGGTGGAAATTATAACAAACGTGTGGGAGTCAGAGGCTAGGTAAGACAGAAAATGGAACAGGTTGCTAACAATTGTCGAGGGTACTAATGCCAACCTAGAACTGAGCATTAAATAGAGGCAAAAAGATACACATGACAACCCTTTAATGTATGTTCTGTAATCCATAGTCTGGAAGGGAAGGAAAAGAGAAAGAGAGAGAAAGGGAAAGAAATAAAGAACCTGCCATGGAGGCGGGCTGGGGAGGGGGAGGGAACCGGGGACGTTGGTGGTGGGAGATGGGCACTGGTGGTGGGATGGGTGCTGGAACACTGTATGACCAAAACCCAAATATGAACTTTTTAATTGTATATCTTTGTAATTGTAAAAAATAAAAATTTTTTAAAAAAAGAAATCCTCCCACATAGAAAGTGCTCTATCTTATTTCCCTTCTCATCCTTTGATAATTCTAACAGAAAGTTCACAAATGCCCAATAACCTTGTACATTTGTTTAGTCTTGTCCTTTGCCTACTTAGTCATTAATTCATATAGCATCACAAAGCTGTTACATGCCATGTACCACGTGGAATGTCAATGTGAAAGAAAAAGCATGTATTTCCTTTCTCCGAAAGCATTTTTCTATTCTTATTCCCAATTCTTGACTTTGGTGATCAACGTTCAAAAATGTGCAGAAAGGAAAGAGAGAGGGCAGTTATGCCTTATGAAGTTTACTGGTAAACTTCACTGAAAGCAAAGAAAGCAGAGAGTGGTGGGTTGAAGATTTAGAGACAGCAAATAGAAAAGGCAGCTAGAATAGTTAGGAAGATCGTTGCACTGACAAATAAGGAAATGTGTTGGGAATTAAAGGGGGCCGCTTTCTTAGTCTGACAGGGATTTCCAAATATGGGAAGAGTGGAAGCTAGGAAGACTTCTGAGGTATTGGCCTGAAATTAGAATAAATGGTTTGCCATACGTACACACAGATGTAGAAACACTTATTTCTGCATCTATGCACATGTGTGAATCTATAAAACAGAAAAGCATAGTGAGCAATTGGGTCTTGGTCTCTACCCTTTTCCAAAAAGAATCAGAACTTTAAAAAAAAACAAACTAAAAAACCAACATTTTTCAAGTTTGGGTTCTGACAAGGGAAAATACAATATAAGCCTGGAATTTGGGAGGGTGGGAGTGATAGTACAGTGGGCAGAGCATTTGCCTTGTATGTAGCCAACCTGGGTTCGAGCCCTAGTATCCCATATGGTCCCCCAAGCACCACCAGGTGCAATTACTGAGCGTCGTCACCAGTGACCCAAAAAAAAAACTAAAAAATGTGAACTGGCATGGGCCCAAGAACCACTAGCCAAGAGAGACGACCAAAAACAGATGAAAAGGGTCCAAAGACCACAACACTTGAGTTGGGTATTGAAGAATCAAAGGAGAAACATGGAGCAAGGAATTCCAGGCAGAAACTGGGCAGGGCAACTGTAAAACACTGTTGACTTGAAATGAAGGTCAGTATGCGTAAGATGAGAGGGGGTGGCAGAAAGCAGATGAGGAGGAAATCTTGTCCTCTCTGCAGGGATGACAAGACACATCTGTGTCCCTCCCTCTCGCACACACATCAGCCACCACGAGTCAAAGCACTTTATCACACTCGGGACAGCTTACCCTCAGACAGCCACTACCAAGCAACTTGAATGGGCAGCCCACAGAAGCCTCATTTGCGCCGGTTGGGCTTGGAGTGGGGATGGAGACCCCTCTCCTCATCCCCGCACTTCCAATGACCCAGTGGGTGCTGACTACAGCCTTGCAGACATCATCTACAACCAATCAGGTACCAGGACTGATCAAAAACGCCAAGAGAATGACAAGACACACCTCTGCTACAGATCCTGCCTGCGGAGCTGTCCAGGGAAGCAAAGAGAGGGGGAGTCTGGTTCCTTCCCTGACCGGTTTCATCATAGCTTCTAGGACCAGCAAACATGCAGGTCACCGTGGGCGCACCAACTGGACTTGGAGCAGGAGATTGAGGCCCCTCCTCTCATCCCCCTCCTCCAAAGACCCAGTGGCCGTGAGTACCAGCTGCGCAGATGCCATTCACAACTGACCATGAACCAGGACTGACAGCAACTGATAGTAAGTCCGGGAAGAATGACCAGAGACACAACTACAGCTTCTTCCTGTGGCGTGCTGTGAAGCATCTGCCCAACATGTTAACAAAACCACCCAGTTGAGGGGTCAGGTCTATGCCAGGACCCTTCCCATATATATGTTGCAATGAGCAATGTTGTTGGAGCCAGCTATGGGAGCTGGTGTGGGGATAGGGAATGGGTGGGGGCTGGTGGCATTTGGTGACGGTAGGGGCGCACTGGTGGTGGGACTGGTGTTGAACAATAAAGCTTGTGACAACTGTACTGTGAAGAAATCTGTAAATCACGGTGTCTAAATTTAAAAAAAATGTCTCATTTTCCTTCCCTGCTGTACAAAGCCGGGCATATCCAGAGTTTGTAACAGGTGGCCAATAAGGATGGCTCTGAGTCTCCTAGAGCTCAGCCCTAATGCGGCTATGACAGAGCAGACATCGTGACCAGCAGGAAGGTCGCCACAGTAGTGTCGTGCACTGCACAGATGAGGAACTGCACATCCCAACAGAGTCAGAATGAGGCTCAGTGCCAAGCTTTCTGCCTAGCTGTTGCCAGAAGGCACCGTATGTCAGAAAGAATATGCAGGTGCTCTTCAAACGAGGAGAGTCAGAGCTCTGGCAAGCTGCGATGTGTGCTCTGGGACAGCGAGACTGGATAGGAGCAAAGCAAGCAGACGGAGGGAGACATGAAGACATGTGAATACACGTCACCTTGACAAGTTGTGCAAATACAACTGCAGACTAAACACAGGAAACTGCAACACTTCAGTGCTCTCACTTTTGAGCCATTCGCTGAACCATTCAGGTGCTCAAGGAAAGATTATTATTCAACTAGCCTCAGTTTCCCGTGTCTTCCAAAAACACATATCTTTAAGTACTTTAAAGCATACACACAGATAAACCACACAGACTTGAGACTCAATTAGGATATATTCTGATCCATAATATGTACCCCCCAAAAAAAATAATAACCTGACTTGAGTTTTGGAGCAGTTGCAAGCTAGTTATATATAGGGTGTTGGAGAGATCTGGGTTGCATCCTGTAAACGTCCGTTTACTGGACTAAAAAGTATAAGAAGACTGAAAAAGATCTCTTCAACCATATTAATGCTGACTCTGAATCTTGGAAGAAAAGAGCAGGTAGGTTTGGGAAAGAATCCTTTGAGTGCAAAGGAAAGAAAGGCTAAATCCTTCTGAGTGTATTGCTGGTGAAGGTAGCAAGTCATGTCGAGTCCAGAATCTTGGTAATACAATTGAGAAAACCAAAAACACATTGAAGTGAAGGCCTGGGGAGCATGCAACATTCTGCTTTAAGATGCTGTTTTTGAAATAAAACTTTAAAACATGCCATAAAAAACAACTATTCCTCTGGGGAAAGAATAGCCGAAAGTGTCTTTGATTGTAGCTATAGGAAAGGCTCTTATCCGCACTCTTTACAAGGTTAATTGTAACTCTCCCCCCCAAGCTCAGAAACCCTTTTCTGAATCTTGTGGTTGTAATCTTACACTCTGCATGATAAACCTCAGTTTTCCAACAGGCACATTCCAAACTGTTAGAACTTATGGCTCAAAAAAGCAGTCAAGTAGTGAAAACTGATAAGCGATTTTTCCTAGCCTGCATACATATGGTCTCTCTCTTCCTCTCTCACATAGCACACCACATGCACATCACGCATCGCGTGCATGCACGCACGCACACATACACAAAACGACCAGCAACTACACAGTCAGTCCTTATCACATGCACTTCTGTTCTTCTACGTGAGCAAGTTTCATCAGATGAACAAACCAAGACAATGTGAAGTCCTTAGCATAAGGCTTGGCACGTGATAATCTATCACTTTTTTTTTTTTTTGCTTTTTGGGTCACACTCGACAATGCTCAGGGGTTACTCCTGGCGATGCTCAGGGGACCATATGGAATGCCAGGAATTAAACCCAGGTCAACCGCATGCAAGGCAAATGCCCTATCTGCTGTACTATCACTTTGGTCCAGATAATCCATTTACTTTCAATCATCATCTTATTTGCCCTTTTATTCTTTATTACGAATGGTTCATAACACTTGGTGCTTAGCTGTGACTGAAAGAGATGTATTCCCTCCAATAAAACCATCTGCACAGACTATCTACCCATCAAAACCCTTAACAAAAAACCCTTCTGACTGACTTTTCCAAACAAGCACCAGAAAGTTACCAAAACTTTGCTGTCTACAGACAGAAGATGTTTTCACCTGCTTTTCACAATTCTTTATCACAAAGGTTTTGCTACTACTTTCTTCCAAGATCCTAACAAAAGTGAATGTGCTGCTAGATTTGGGTGTCTAAGAGCAGAATAACTAATATCAACTTGGAATTAGCATTTCTTGATCATTGATCACAATGATGACGGCTTCTATTTGCCACATTCCTGCCAACAAACAACTCTCACTGAATTGTTGAATGAAATCTCCTTGTCATTTTGATTTGCATTTACTGATAATAAGTGATGATTCGATGATATTTCTTTGATAGCATCAAAGAAATAGCTAAAAAGACAAAGAACCTCCAGCTCGGGCACATCTCTTCAACTCCACTGTTCTCCCTGCACTAACATACGTCTCAGAGACCTGGGTCCTACAAAAGCAGGATGAGAATGCTATTCGGGTCTCCCAAAGAGGAATCGAAAGAGCTATGCTTGGAATACCACGCCTCACTCAAGTGAAAGAAGGAATCCGGAGCTCAACCTCCGCTCACTGTTCCAGAGTCAGGGACGCTGTCTCGCTTGCCAAGGCATCGAAAATCAGATGGGCTGGACATGTAATGCAATTTGTTGGGGTTTTTTGGGAAATAGTTAATTTATTCAAAAACAAACCTATTTAGGGACTGGAGTGATGGTACAACAGGTAGGGCATTTAAATCCCACACAGCTTGGGGCTGGAGCGATAGCCCAGCTGGTAGGGCGCTTGCCTTGCACGGCCCGGGTTTGATCCCCCGGCATCCCATATGGTCCCTCGAGCACCGCCAGAAGTAATTTCTTTTTTTTTTCATTTTTTTTGGTTTTTTTTTTCAAATTTTATTACACCACTTTTAGACATACAATTGCAAGATACTCATGTAGAGTTAGGGGTTCTACAGTGTTCCACACCCATCCCTCCACCCGAACCCATCTCCCATCACCAATGTCCCCACCTCCCTTGCCCCTCCCACACCTCAACTACTTGGCGGGTTCTGTATGTCTTTTCTCTCCTCTCTATCTCTTCCTCCCGCCTAACTTTCCTACACATCATAGAATGCATACATTAAAGGACATAACTGTTTCCACTAGTTTGATGGACCACATGGCCACGCAACTTAGGGGCCTCATGGTCAGCATCTGGACAGCGAAGGTGGTGGCTAGTGTGGTGGGCGGAGTCTCATCCGGCTGCTTCCGGGACCCCCCAGAGGTGATGGGCCGACTCCCAAAACCCATCTGTCCTCCTGGGAGCCCCATGGCGAGCTGAGCCTGGGGAGAGCCAAGTTCCAGCTTCCCTAGCCATGTTTGAGACTGCATGCTATGGCTGGTTGCCCTGGGGCAGCTCCTGGGCAGGGCCACCAGGCTTGACAAAATGGAGGGGGAAGGGCCGACCCCTGGCTCCATCTGAGGAGTTCCCAGTGATTTCCGCTTCTGGGAGCTGCCTACCTGGGCTCGAACTCGTTTTGCTCGGTTAATCTGGTCTTGAGATAGCATCCCTCCTGGGTGGGCTGATTATGTTGCAGCATCCGGACAGCAAAGGTGGCGGCTAGTGTGGTGGATGAGTCTCATCTGGCTGCTTCTGGGACCCCCAGAGGTGATGGGCCCACTCCCAAAACCATCTGTCCTCCTGGAAGCCCCATGGTCATCTGGGCCTGGGGCGAGCCGAGTTCCAGCTTCCCCAGCCGCGTGTCATGTAATGCAATTTGGAGACGATCACTGGACTAGAGCCATTACCGACTGGATCCCATGGAATGTCAAAAGATCACGTGGCTGCCCACCTACATACAAGATGGTCAGAATTCTTCGTCAAGACCCTGAACGAATGGTTTGAGGCTCTTTGTATTCCTGAAGCAACCAGATGCCATTGGGCTACACTGGCACATGATAGGGTCAAATGAAAATGTTACTGACGCCTGCTGGAGCAAATCGATGAATAACAGGTTGTCAAGTAATCAAATGATCAAGAAGTGATGATTAACTCTTTTTTCATAAGCCTACTGTCCATCTGTATATGTCCTCCCTGGAAAATTTTTGTTAATCTTCCCACCCCAGTTTTTTGATGGGGTTGTTGGTTTGGTTGTTGTGAAAACCAGCAGATATAAAGCAAAAAAAAAAAAAAAAAAAAAGCTTTCCTACACTGACTAAACCAAACCTGCCTGCTGGGATTTTCCAGATAGACTAGGCCCCTTCAGTTTACAGGCAAGTCACAGACGTTTAAAGCTGTATTTCCCCCCTAACATTTACTAACAAACACACTTGATTTGAGGCAGGCATTGCCTATTTGTTCTGGTTCCCAAAACTAAAGCCATTATTGAAAGTTTGGAAAGGAGGGAAAAGTATAAAGAATGAAAGATAAACTCATAGACTCTCATAAACACCCATCACTTAACATTTCAGCATCCCGTCTTTTCCGTCTCCATTTTTAACATAGTTGAGAGATTTTCACCTTTAAAATGTGATTTTCCTGGTAGGGGAATATCTAAGCACTGTGGAATACATTGACTCATGGACTTGTGAAATTCAAATCTGATCAGCAGCAAGCCCAGCACCTGAGACCAGAGCAGGTGTAAAGTGTTAGACCAACTTCAAAGTTTTTCCTAAGAACTGAAAATGGATACGCTGACTTCTACGTGGAATCACTTTAACAGGAGCTCCATGCCTCTGGGACCGTTCTCTCTGAGCATGCTAATTAGATATCTTGCTCATGGAGAAAGAGTGAACGAGGGAAAAGACAAACCTACGCATCCCCATTCCCATCACAAAATACCCTGGAGTAGGGAGTCTCACAACAATTTTACCTCCATGCTATTCCTCCAGCCACTTTGGCAGGCACGCAAGGTTAATCAGCACCAGTGTGCAAAAGAGTCAGAAACGGAGGCAAATAAAGAGCAAGTGACTCATCTAAGGCCATATGGGTGGAGGGCAGACGGTCAGGGCTAGCACTCAGCTACCCTTCCCCCTCCGTCCCTGCCAGGATCCTCTAGCCAAGATGCTGCTAGTCCTTTCAGGCACCCGTTTAACTGGCCCGGCGTGCAAAACCAAACTCCACTCTCCCTTCTGCGCTCCCGTATTTCTTGAATGCTCTGAGACCAAATATTCACAGGCGTGAGGAATTAATTCCTGGGCACCTGGTATATATCTGCCACTACTTAAAGTACTATCATATTAAATCTGCATGGCAAACCACCAGGAGCATCAGTGCCATGCACACACACACACACACACACACACACACACACACACACACACACACACACACACAGAGCAATTTGCCCAAGATCCTACATAAAGTGTCAGAACCAGAATTATAATTCAGTTCTGCATAACTGAAAGTTTTTTCCACTCTATTTGTCCTATTTGAGGCTTACTGGCATCCAAGCTCCAGAAGGCAGAGTGACAAGGCCTTTCCCCTGGGAAGGAAGAAAACTCCCTTCCAGCACAGACACCCTGCTCCAGGGGCCTCCTGAAAGTCCCAGAGGCCTATTCACGACGCCCCTTCTCACACCTTACCCCATGTCCTCACTCTCCTTCCCAGCTCCTGGCAAACTTACTCCAGGCTACAACATAAAAACTGTTTAACAATAGGGCCACAGAAATAGAGCAGGGAAAGGGCTTGCTTAGCAAGCAGAATACCCGGATCCAACTCGTACCACCCCATATGGTCCCCCAAACCCTCCAAAATTGATCCCTGTGCTCAGAGCCAGGAGCCTCCAGCATCACCAGGTGTGGCCAGAAAAAAAAAATGAAAAGAAACTGTCCAAGCAATGAAAACCCTGTAGCAAGACACAAGAAAGCATCTCATTTAAAAAATAGAAAAAACAGAGCTGGAAGGCCAGAGCAGGTAGAGATACAGCAGGTAGAGATTTGCCCTGCACGTGGCCAACCCTGGTTCAATCCCCAGCATCCCATATGGTCCCCCGAGCACAGCCAGGAGTAATTCCTGAAAGCAGAGCCAGGAGTAACCACTGAGTATCGCCGGATATGACCCGAAAAGCAAAAAAAAATAAAATAAAGCTTGAGGGCCATGGCGATGGTTGAAAGCATTAGTGCTTTGCACACGGTCCCTGACCCTACAGGGTCCCCAAGCACAACACCTGAGGTGTGCGGTAGCCTCAAGGCACCATAAAGTATCGCCCAAAGACTGAGGAAACAAGAATGAGCTTGATGGATTTTGATCCCCCATGTCTTCGAATTTCAAAGCAACATTACTCAGTGATCAACCAGCCTCTTCCAGAGTGGGAACCTCAGAAGCCCAAATCTTGGCCCCTGACATGTCAACCGGCCTCCTGGGTTGTGTCCAGAACACACTGAGCCTGGCCAGGTGGAAGCCAAAAGCACAAGCTCCTGCACCATCCTCAGCCACTGGCTGACCTGTAGCCGCTGCGGCAGTGAGGGTGGCCTGAGCACCGTCTCCGACCAGACGACCTTACGTGTAACAGCAACCTAAAAGAGAGGCAGGACAGGCTCTCGGCTAACAGTTCAGTGAACTTCTCCAAGCTCTGAACCTCTCCCATTTGTGCTCCTACATGAATCTGCTGGACTTGGACATTTGCCCTTTGGAGCTGCGTCAGGAGATTCACTGGACATTTCTCTACCAAATCAGTAATACTTGATGGAGATGCAAATTTAAAATACACACCTCAACCTCCAGGAGTTTGGAATCGAGTGAGATCTACTTATACTACTAACTAGGCAGTTGCTTTGATAGTTGTACTTATATGAAGCTGAGTGGGAGCAAAGAACGTTAAGCCCTTAGTCCAGGAGGGGAAATCCAGGAGGGTTTCAAAGAGGAGGTGGCAATGAAGGAGATTCAGACTCAGACCATGCAGCTGTGACCACTGGCCGGGCAGGAGGTGGGGAGGGGAGTTCACAGTGACGGTGTGTGTAGGCGCAGGGAGGGGGTCCCAAGGGGCTTCAGTGGAGGGATACTGGCACTCCCGGTGGTGGTTTAGGTATGGCAACATACTCTGATGAGGCCTCAAATTGTCCCCCAAGCACACTCTCATACCAGAATTAAAAAATGACTCAAGCCCCAATGTGAAAAATTACTGCCACACCGGTAATGCTCAGAGGTCACTCCTGGCTCTGCTCTCAAGAATTCCTCCAGGGGACCATATGGGGTGCTGGGGGGTCGAACTTGGGTCAGCCGTGTGCAAGGCAAACACCCTCCCTGTAGTGCTATCACTTCGCCCCAGAAATATCTCAGATAAAGAGGCAGCATCTGGGCAAAGGCGGTGCAAGCTGACAGACCATGTGCAGGCTCTCTAAGAATTGGGGATGCGTGTATGGAACTGCAGAGAAGAGAACATTCAGGATGAGAAGCAACGGGAGTTCGCCTGAGGCAGGCAGCAGAGGACAGGCCTTCACGGGCCTTCAACTACATGCAAAGTGATTTTCATTTTGTGCTGTAGGTGATGGGAAATCCTGCTAAGGCGGGAGAGTGGGGAGAGAAGGTCAAGCATGTCTGAAGATGACTCGAGGGGCAGAGCGACACACAGAGACTAGGGAACGTGCCTGGCATGCAGCAGACACAGGTTTGATCCCAAGAAATTAGGAGTAATTTCTCAGTGCAGAACCAGGAATAACTTCTGAGCATCATCAAACGTGCACCACCTCCCCTCCCCCCCCAAAAAAGAAAAGAAAATACATTTTTTTTTTAAAAAAAAGAGATGACTCAAGCCCCAATGTGAACGGTGTATGGAAGAACAAGGTGCTCCTGGGACCAAATAGCACAGCGAGGAGGGTGTTTGCCTTATAGGCAGCCGACCGGAGTTTAATCCCAGCATCCCATATGGTCACCTGAGCACCGCCAGGAGTAATTCCTGAAAGCAGAGCCAGGAGTAATGCCTGAGGATCACCAGGAGTAGACCCAAATAAAGAAAAAAAAAAGTGTTGGATGACAGGCCTCGCTAGCTTGGGAGCTTTGCTGTTTTATTCAACCACAGTTTAATCTACATGTTTGTTTGTTTGTTTGTTTGTTTTTTGATTTTTTGGGTCACACCCAGCAAAAGCTCAGGGGTTACTCCTGGCTCTGCACTCAGGAATTGTTCCTGACAGTGCTTGAGGGAACATATGGGATGCCGGGGGATTGAACCTGGGTTGACTGTATGAAAGGCAAATACCCTACCCACTGTACTATCCTGCCAGCCCCTATTTACATGTTCTTAAGACAGGGTTCAAACTATTAAGATCTCTCTTCTGTGTATACACTGATGGAGGGTGTGGCAGTTACAGAAGTCACCTTGACTCTGAATAAGTAACTTCTTATTATAAGGCTTCTATGTTATCTAGATTGACCACTAAAGCTCCTCTTTATACCCACTGGTCCCAGCATGGGACAGTTAGAATTTACCAGTAGACTGCCACCCTGGCTACATTGAGACTATCGCTTAAGATTATAGGAAGGATCATACCAGTTTTCCCTCAAGCAGGAGAGTGACCCTTTTAGTATTCAGAGAACAAGATACTCAGAATCACCCTGGTGCAGATAATAAATAAGAAGGATCTTGTGGGTACCATCTAGCCCATGGATTACATGAAGCTCATGAAATTAAGATGTATTACTTTATACCAGCCCCCCTCTCTCTCCAGTGTTTTACATAAAGATAATCTCGGAGGAAAGGATTAGTCCTTGACCTAATCATTTGTTTGGGCCTGTAGGCACCACCCTACTACACTCTTCTACTCTCTAGAAGCTGTTTAGTTGATCTTTGTTGACAGACAGGATACTCCCTGAAATTAGAATTACTTTTGTGTATTTATATAAGGGGACTGACTTAAGGTACTGCTTCCTCTCTGGTGGAATCCTCTTTGGTGGGAGACTTGGACTATGTATGGTCTAAGTTCTGACCAGAGGTGGAGGTCTTCCATTATATTGGATTGAGGTGACAGAGCTTATCATCTATTAAAAGCCTTTTGGAACTGCACTGGACTCGTGAGTTTCCATCCATTCCCTGGTGGCCTTGGAGGTGTCACGAGAACTTCTGTCCTGATACTGTTGGGGACCCCAGCCGGCTCCCGGCAAAAAAGAACAAGGAGCTCCGTTAGGAAGCAATGCTCCAGTTCAGGCTAGAGACTCCTCAGCTCCTGAAGCAGGCTGGGGTTTGGGGAATGTGAGCAGGAACCAGCCAGAGAATGCCTTTAGGAAGCAGTGGCATGGCCACGTTCGACTCCAAGTCTTGCTACTGCTAATCCCCAAGACGGGCTACCTGGGACAGAGACGGCCTAGCTGAGACCCGCATGCCGGAGATCAATCCGAGATGGCGAGAGCGGCCACGCACTGCGGCTCTCCAGCTGCAAGTCCTGGCACATCCGCCCCGGGGAAGGGTTGAGACCCCCAAGAGGGAGGCGTGCAACAGCACCCCCAGATCCCTAGCTCTGTCTCTGTCCCCCTCCCCCACTTCTGTTCCGGCAGCTGCATTCCAAAGACTAATGAGAACAAGGTGCAACATGGTTTCACAATTTTGATACATTCCTTAGCAAAACATAATTTCTTTAAAAACACATAGACTGCCTTACAGTGACTCCATCAGGCAAGACACGTGTCAGGACAAAGGCACGAGAAAATTTGGCAGGTATGTATAAAGTGTCAATAAATTAAACTAAGTTTATTTTCACAAAACCAAATGGCCAGACTTGCTCGTGGTTTCCTACCAAGGAATATGAATTACTCCCTGGAGAGAGTAATCAAACTGCTATTAGACCAGGTCTGGAATTTTTTTAAACATACTATCCTTTTCTCACACATGAATGCTCCTTCGCTTTAGTGAGGGCCCTTAATTCAAAGGAACTGGTAACGGTTGTTTCTTTCACGGGTTTTGAGTCCTGTGATAACATGCATGCAGTCTTAGAATGGATTTTGTTAAAAATAAAAGCAGTTGCTATAAAGTTAAGACGGAAATGTCCCTCATAAAGTGGCCATTCCTTTGTTCACTGTCTGTTACAAACACTGGAAAACGTACAAATCTATTCCCTAATAATGGCAATAATTGCTAGCCCCTGGGCATGAATTTATCACTGAGAATATTCCATTAAAGTCTGATTTGAGGCAGAAAGTTTGTATAGAATAGAGCCATTGTACTAAGGAGACTCCATATTTTCACAAATGGAAGCAAATGGTCAAAGATCAGAGAAACCAACGCGAGGAAGGTGGATATCATTTTAAAACAAATCACAGCAAAAGATGGATGAGAGGCACCTCTGAAAATAACTCAGAACTTGACCTTATAAAAGAAGTGCCTTTTCTTCCTTACACCTAACAGAAATGAAACATTCCCCTAAGGAAAATCACACCTCTTACCATGTTGACATCTTTATTGGTAAGATTTTTTTTTACCAGAAAATAGCTGCAGAATTTCAAGAAATTCAGGAATAAGAAGAGAGGAAAGCGAAGGTAATAGGCTGTCATGAACAGTTGTACAGGTTGAGCACTGCACCAGGGCGACAGAAGGCACATCTAAAGTTCCCATCAGAAACCGGCAATCTGTGAGTGGGACAGTATTTCAGAAGACAAGAGTCAAGGAGTTGGGTGCAGTAAATGCAGCAAGAGGAGTTTCTTACAGTAGGGAGCAGCACATTTAAGGAAGGGCTGTACCTGTCCTCATTGAATACAGACTGTTGCAGCCCAGGGAAGTCATGATTAGTGGATGGGTCAATACTCAAAGCAATTCAAGTGCTTCTTTGGAATGAATAGTCTTAAATCATCTTTCCAACCAATTCCTTGCTCACAGCCCTCCACCAACAAACAGAAAAATACAAGATAATGAGAGGATGGTCAGGTCTGAAGCCTAGTGATCAGAGATTAACTAAGACAATGTCAAGAGTCTACCGCTGAATCTTAATGTACAAAAGGAGGGATAGAGGGAGAGAGAGAGAGAGAGAGAGAGAGAGAGAGAGAGAAGTGCCTATGTATGGGAGGGGTAGGAAGAAAACTGCCAACATTGGTGGTGGGAAATTACACTGGTGAGGGGCGTTGTATGACTGAAACTCAATCATGAATAACTTTGTAACTGGAGTGTTTCATGGTGATTCAATTAAAATTTTTAAAGTTTATTGGTGGAATATGGAGAAACATCAGAAAAGGAATGGAAGTAGATATAACCCAGCCACACCACTTGTTGGCCTCTACCTCGGAAACACAGAAACATTAATCCAAAAGGGTATTGCAAGCCTGTGTTCATCACCACACTTAGTACAATAGCCAAGAAATGAAACAAGCCAAACACCCAACTGCAGATGAATGATCAAGAAGCTGTGGTATATACACACAGTGAAATACTACGCAGCTCTAATTACAAAATTATGGGGTTTTCAGTAACGTGGATGGAACTGTCAGTTATGCTGAATGAAGTCGGTCAAAAGGAAAGAGATGGATACAGAATGATCTCTCATACGTGGGATTTAAAGACCCACAGAGAGGTCAGCAACAAAGACCCAAAGGCAGCACAATGGGACAACCAATCAGCACAACTGATTGGGGAGGGTATTGGAAGGGAGAGGAGAAGGAGGGGGACAAGTCAGGACCCTGGGGAGAGGACCTTTGGACAGGCGGGGTACACTGGTGATGGATGTGATGTTGGAACTATGTGCATGAAAACTTGTTTGGAAGCCACACCTGGCAGTGTTCAGGGCTTACTCTTGGCTCTAAACTCAGGAATCACTCCTGACAGTGCTTGGGGACCAAATGGGATTATAGGGATGAACCCATGTTGACCTTGTGCATGGCAAGCACCCTAAGTATAGCGATTATACTATCGCTGTCGGGCCCAAGAAACCGTTGTTAGAAGCATTATAAACTTCAGAATTTCAATGTAAAATATTAGTATTTTCCAGTCCATTGCTGGAGAAGTCAGTAACCTTGGCCCAGAAACCACACACCACAACCCTTTAACTTAGAGGCAGTCAGTGTCCTGGCCCCTTCCTCCTCATACTTAGAAAAACAAGGAACAACCTGGGGGTGATGGTAGACTGGAAGGATGGTAGCAACCCAGATCCCTGGTTCACTGCCATGAAAATTCTCTGACTTCTGTAAGTTTTATTTGTGACTAATGAGATTTCAGGGTTTGTGAGTATAACATTTATGCCTATGGTATTACTTAATCAACACTAATGTAGACAGTCCACTTCCCCTTTCCCTGAGCCTTTCTACAGACCAACAGGACAGGCTGTCCACCCGCTCACCTGCTATTGCAACACTCCTGTGATGATATCCCGGTTTCAGATGCTTATGATGGTTCCCTGTGTGAATGATCCCAACTTTAAACATGGCTCTGAGACTCTCAGCCATGATGCAGAGACTCAGACACATGGGGGAGAGCTGCCATCCGGCTCTCCCCTAGCTCAGCTGACCATGAGGCTCCCAGGAGGCAAGATGGGTTTTGGGAGTGGGCCCATCACCTCTGTAGGGCTTCGGAAGCAGCTGGATGAGACTTCGTTCACCATAACAACCACCATTTTTGTGGTCTGGACCCAGTATATCAAACTAATGGAACCAATCATGTTCTAGAATATATTACAATCTACAATGTATAAGAAAGGGAGAAAGAGAAAGAGAGAAAGGAGATAAAGAACCTGCCATAGAGGCAGGCTGGGGGAGGGGCGTGGTGGGGACATTGGCAATGGGAGATGGACAGGGGTGGAGGGATGGGTGTTGGAACACTGTAGAACCAAAATTTAAACATGAACATCTTGTAATTGTCTATATAACAGTGGTATAATAAAATATTTTTTAAAAAACATGACTCTGAGAGCACAGGAAGAATTTTCAGGGGCTGGAGAGATAGTACAGTGGGTAGGGCTTTTACCTTGCTCGCAGCCAACCTGGGTTCAATGCCTAGTATCCCACATGATCCCCCAGACCAGCCAAGAATGATCACTTAGTGCAGAGGAGGAGTAACCCCTATCCCCAAAACAATGACTTTGGATAACATCTCTTCACCCCTGGGGAAAATGCCAAGGTATATTTGAAAGAGCACAAAATGGGGAGTCAGAAAACAGTCTTCCGTTGAGATTTTACAATTTCCTGATGGCAAAGTGACTCTGGTAGTACCATTTGTCCTTTGCAAACTTCACTGTACCCCTTTTGGAAATTCAAGGGAAGAATGGAGTCTTCTCTTAAGTGGTGATTATTAGAATTATGATAGAAACTCACATGTTAAATATTTCTAAATGAAACACATAAGCTTAAAGAAATATTCACCAAAGGAAAAAAAAGCATTCATTCCAATTTCCCCATATATCCTAAGTCATGAGTCACGCAAAACTTCAAATGTTCTTCCAAATTCTAAGAGCAAAAATATTCCTAGCCAGACACTTAGGAATGTCTTATTGCACATGTATAACGTTAAGCTAAATGCACAAGGCTAATAAAATTTCAGCTTGCATCTGTACTGCACTCCATAGTTTAATAAGTTCTTTTACGTACACTAAACCATGGCAGAGCTGTGTGCTTTTATGCTGAATTTATATTTTATAAAGCATGAGGGCCTTTGGATAATCAATATATGTACTAGATGCATTGCCCATTGTTTTGTAACTAGGAGAATAATATTATTGAGTTATTAAACCATGTCTATTGCTCTATCTTTTTTATGGCAAATTAATGCCCCTTTATATTTTATGCTGCTGGGTAGGAGTAAAATCCTAATTAAAGCTAAACTTCAGTAATAAAATGTGATGTGCTCTATGATGATTTACTATGCACAGGCTCCCAGATTGCAGAGCTACCCAAGCCAGGGACCCAGTTTGTGAAAGCAAATATTAATCAAAAGAAGGTATTTAAAAACCTTTGGAAATTTTCTCTTTATTTTGAACTTCCTCTTATGGAATTCAGAAGTATTTTAAGGAAATAAGATCTTTTGACTTTAAGCACACAAAAACAGTAATATAATAGTTATATTGATTATAATAAGGCACGAATGGTCTCTCTCCCTATCATCTATCACTGCTTTCACGGAAAATGGCAAATATCCCACCACCTTTTAATGGAATCATCCGAGAATGGCTTTGAGACGAGAAAAATTAATAAAGCAAATAAAATGATGCCAAAACCTAACATTCTATGCCTTCTTTCCTTACCCAATTACTTTTTGAGTGAAACTAGAGAGCAGACTTCTCATCCGATACCAAATGACTAATTTAATTAAATTCAAACTGAAGTCCTGTTTCATATAGATATTAATACAGTCTGCATTAGTGTTTATAAAGAATTGAAATTTTTAGGTTATTGATGTTATCTGGAGCCCTATGTGATCGAATAGCCAGTTACTAATGCAGATTTATCTTAGAAAACTTCAAAATATACATTTAATTTATAGAAATGACCAATTCATGATTATAGAACATTACTAGAAAATGTACTCTAGCCACCAGCACACACATACCCCATATTATAATATTTCATTCTTCCAATGCTTGTTTTTTTTAAAGCATGGACATTCTAAACAACTCAGAAGCATATAATCACCAAAAGAATCACAAGTAGACTATCAAATTCACTTTAGACTACATCAAAGTGAAATCGTGAAGCCAAACTATGTCACTCAAAGGTCCTCAGCATGTAAGTGGTGGACATAGTTCTACAGTGTTAAATATAAGGGGCCCAAGAAACTAGACACTTGGCCCAGAAAAGCCTCCATATTGTGCCTTAAGGGGTCAAAACTGAAACACCAGCAGTTGACAGAATGGATGAGGGAGATGGGAGGAAAAGAGCTGTTTGACTATGTGGCACCTGGAGAAGGAGTTTTTTACCTACTTATCTTTTTTTTGAACATAAAGAACAAATAGCTGTTTTGGCACTATTGTAACCTTTGTTGTTCAGAAAGAATGAGTAACTGTCCCCAGGTAACCAAGCTACAGGCCAAAGTCACATCTCATTCTAGACACTAGCTACTTCCCAAAGAAAAGCGGAGTACATGTTAGTATCTATGTGCATATATATGCCAATATGCAATTATATATATGAATATTTGTGTATAATATAACAGTATATATGCATCTATACAATAGCAAAGGATCCCTGTCAAAAGCTACCACTTAATGTGTGAAAGCTAGGACATTCTATTCAAATGGGACCACGTGGCAAATTATTTGTTGGTAAGTGTTTTTTCAGGAAAATAAATTCCTCATTATGAGATCCTTATGAGATAATGAGATTGAGTTACACTTTAGATTTCTAAATATATATGGTTATCAAAACCAGAATCTCACTGGCTGAAAGCTTCTGGAAGAGGGGCCAGGGCGACAGTACAGCAGGTTATTGGATCACTCACTTACTTGCTAGCCCTGGGTTTTTGCTTTGCTGATGAGGAATTGTTCTGTGGGTCTAACTTCTTCAGAAAACAATATGGACACTTCTCAATTGGAAATTGATCTCCGGGTTTGGTATGTATCTCAAAGGCCAAAAAACACAATTTAGAAAAAACTCCTCTTTTCTTGCAGCACTATTCACAATAGCCAAAATCATCTGTAAACAATGCAATTGTCAAAAACAAATTACTGGACAAAGAAACTATATATATAATATATATAAATAATATATAATATATATAGTTTATTTGTCCAGTAATATATATAACTATATATATATAGTTTCTTTGTCCAGTAATTTGTTTTATAGATATAGATATAGATATAGATATAGATATAGATATAGATATAGATATAGATATAGATATAGATATAGGTATAGATATAGATATATAGATATAGATATATACACACACACAATGGAATACTACTCAGCCATTAGACTGAAAACATGCACTTCTTACTATGTGGCGGATTTGAAGACTCGCTTGTTCTGTTGGAAGAGAGGGACAGATACAGAATGTCTCTCTCATATGTGGGAAATCAAGAAACATAGGAGAGGAATAACAAATGGCTAGAGGCAACAGAACAAGAGAACGGATCTACAGAACTGAGCTTAAAGGGTGGGGGGGAGAGGTACTGAAAGGGCCTCAGCACTGAGCCCAGAGAAGTGGGACCCTGGGGAAGGGCGTGGTGTGGGACCACTGCATGCTTGAAACTCCTACACGCAGTATTGCAAATATCAGTGCCTCAACTTTCAAAAAACATGTGCAAGTGGTCCAGGGCTGAGGCAGTCCAAATAGCGTAGTCGCAATAAGGCTCCGCTGAAGAGGGTATGAATCGTCTTATCCCGCTCTGCGTGTCAACTCTGTCCAAGTTCCTCTTTTAGTAAGGACACCTTATTTCATATTGGACCATGACCATGCCAATGACCTCCTGTGACCTTGATTATCTCAATATAGATGCTTTTTTCCAAATAAGGTCACACTCTCAGATACTCGTAGCTAGGATTTCAATGTCTTCGGGCACAGTAAGACATAATTCTGCCTTTCTACCTCAGGGTGGTTCCAATTAACCAACTATTCTACATCTCTGACCTCCTCAGGAAAACCAAATCCACTCAAGCAAAGTGAGGTAACTGTAAAGAAAAACAGACAACTGCCACCAGCAAGGTGAGGAAGGTGCAATTACCTCACAGGCACCTACTATTCTACTAATTTTATTTTTTGCTTTTTGGGTCACACCCGGCAATGCTCAGGGGTTACCCCTGGCTCTGCACTCAGGAATTACTCCTGGCGGTGCTCAGGGGATCATATGGGATCAAACCCAAGTCAGCCGCGTGCAAACGCCTCTACCTGCTGGACTATCGCTCGGACCCTCTACTAATCTATTTTTAAAATCTCCCTACACACCTGTTGAAAGCTCTATCCAGAATCACATCTGTTATGTGTGCAGCGTGTGTTACTGTCCTCCAGGAAATGCAGGGCTCAGTCATCCCCTGTCCTCAGCCTTCCACTCCATGGCCGGCCAGAATGGGGGCTGAGGGGATAGATATGGGCCCCGACAATCACCGGAGTAATGCTCCTTATAGGAGATGTTGCAGCGTGTCAACAACAGTGGACGAAAGACATAGTGATGAGGGAAGAGAACCAACACCTAAAGAGAATCTCGGGGGTTGGGGGGGAGGGACATAAGAAACTAGTTCCTTTCCCTAAACCTGCCATGGAGGTGGGCTGGGGGAAGGGGAAGGGAACTGGGGACGTTGGTGGTGGGAGATGAGCACTGGTGGAGGGACGGGTGCTGGAACACTGTATGACCAAAACCCAAATATGAACTTTTTAATTGTATATCTTTGTAATTGTAAAATTTTTTTTAAATTTTTAAAAAAAATAAAGAATAAGAGCAAAAAAAAAAAAAAAAAGAAAGAAAGAAACTAGCTCCTGTGAGCCTTAAAGTTACCCCTTTATTAGACAGATGTGACGACAAATAAACAGCGAGTTTTAGGGTGGGGACAAGGCCAGAACCCTCGACTCAATTGGAAAGCTCCAAAGTCTTAGACTATACTGAATCAAGGACGCGGCTCTCAAAAGGCAGAACACTACCAAACGACTAAAACCGTTTATCACTTGCTTATCACTTCTGGCTTTTAAACACCAAAATGGGTCCAGCATGCACAGTCTGTGGAGTTTATTCCAAACACATGAGATCTGCTCAAATTCACAGTAGAGAAGAAAACAATTTACCGCAGCCAAAGCAGAAGGAAAATCCAAAAAGGTCTAAAGCTGGAGATTTCCCCAAAACGAAGACACCTTTCAGCGAAGGCAGCTATGTATACATGGGCGAGTTTGTGTCTGTGAGTTATGTGTACAATTTTTTCTTAAGCCACTAAAACATTGGGAATTTTTATGACAACAGTGTGCCATGGATATAAAAAACGGATGGGTTAAAGTTACTGTTTTCTCAGGCTCTGTCTGGCAGGTGACAGCCACGCACCAGTGCACTATCTGGAAAGATTTAGGACCTAGGCTGTAAAATTATTTATTAGTTGTTATTTATACTGCCTGCTCCCTGGCCGACCACCCAGGGCTGGAACAACAAAAGTAGTCACGCTGCATCGCTCCAAAACAAGCAAAAAGACTTGGGTGTCACAGCCGAAAGATGTGTCTCCTTCAGGGTAGCAGATTCTATCTCAAAGATGTGCCATCTTCACAGAGACCTGGTAAATGGGAGCCCCCCAGCTCAGCGTGAGAGGACTGGGGTGGGCTGTTCCTTGGCGCCGACAGTGCTCTGATCCCACCTCCTCCGAAGCCCGACTTTCCAGAAGGCTGCACACCAACCCTGTGTGGATCCCAGCTGACCACAGGGCCTGGGGACCTCAGGCGGCCAGTTTCTCTGACCTCCCAATTTGGCAGGCGCTAACAAGGCAACTTTGAGCATTCTTTAAGGTTTCAAAAAGGGGAAAAAAACTCATTGTACAATGCATAATTTCATTAAATGTGTCAAGGCTGCAATTCAACTAGACCATCCAAGGAAAGATCAAGTTTTTCTTTTGAAACATAAAGAGTGACTACAGAATGCGACGTTTCTACATGTATGTTGATTTAAAGAAGCACAAAAATAAATGACTAAAAGACGTTTCTTAATAAACAGTTGGAAATACGTAGTGATTTCCCTTGAGCAATTTGTCTAAAAATGTAATCAACTTGAAGCAGACGCCCAATTTTTTCTTCAATTATTTATTCCATATTAAGTTCCTCACTTCTGGTGATCCGCTGGCATCAGCCAAAGTTTCATCATGGAATAAGTCCTCATTCAGGGCCTCGCTGGAGGACCGGCACGGGCCGTCTCCCTTTCCTCCTAGTTCAACTAAGGTGACCTAGTTTGACTGGTGAGATGAAGATTTCTGGTTCACAGTCCTGCTCCCCTCTGTCAGAGACCTGTGCCAGATGAGAGCAAGTACACAAGGGTCGTTTCATGCCCTTCCTGCAGGCATGTTCTTTGTGAGCACAGAGCACAAACACACAGCGCGCAAACAGCAAAAATACAGTTTCAAACATGGTTCCATCCCATTCACTCCTCAGGAGCAAGTAGCACCGCAGGGACTGAGGAATCTTTCTACAAAATCTTTATTTCTTCAAACCTCACTCAAGTAATTACAGTTTAGAAACCAAAGCACACATGTCAAAACACTCAAGAATTCATAAACATGTACACAAATAACTAAGGTCCAATTGTATCCACTTCTAGAGACAAACATACTTTAAGGAAGAGAAGTCTAAGCCAGAGGGATGTGTAGGATGTAAGATTCTTCCCAGTTCAGACCTCAGGCACCAATAGGTCCCCTGAGCACCACCGTGTCATTCCTGAGAACAGAACCCTGAGCACCACTTACTGTGGCCCAATGACCCCTCCACAAAAAAAAAAAAAAAGACGTGACTCTTATGAACAGGGAGAATATAGGTAGAACCAGAGAGACAGCTCACAAACTAAGCACATGCCTTGTATGCAATAGGATTGGGTTGGGTCCCCGCTCCACGTGATTTCTCAGGTACCAGCAGGGTAGCCCCTGAGCTTCATCAGGTTAGTCCAAAACCAAAAAATAGAAAAGTAACTACATTTGCGGTTGGAGACAGAGGACTGTGATCAGGGATTTGCCTTGCATGCACTGACCCACGTTCATCCCCAGGTATACATGTGGTCCCTAAGTACCACCAGGAGTGATCCATTGTGTATATATACTGTCGTTTCTTTGTCCAGGAGTAATCGACTAAAGACTGGCCTGAAGCCTGCAGTTGAATTGCACAACCAAATGTTTCCTGGGAAAGAACGCCCTGCTCTAAGTTTAATCTAGATTAGAAGTTTTTATCCCAGCTTTTACTGGGCTATGCAAAATAGCAGCCACTTCTAACACTTGGCTGATAAGCTCGAATCCTTGAGCACCACCAGGAGGAACTCCAGAGCACAGAGACAAGAATAAGCCCTGAGCATCACTGGTGTGGCCAAAAACTAAAAGTGAAATAAAAGGAATACAAATTGGCAAGAAATAAGTAAAATGATTAGGTATCAAAGATGGCATGTGTTAGATCACAGAAGTGTTCTTTAATTCCCACTGCTATTGCAATGTCACACACTTGGTCGAGGTGTGCCAGGGACTGTACACCTGCAGCCCAGAGGGTCACAGTGGCAGTGGTAGGAACACATTTAACAGTATGAGGCAGTGCTGGAGATCAAACTGGAAGCCTCCAGCTACAAGGCAGGTGCACTCCCACTGTGATATGTCCCCAAGACCCATAAAAATGTACTAAAGGTAGAGCCAATAATTTCAGCATAGTTTCGCTTACAAATTCAACACAAAACTCAAGTGAATTTCGGTGCACAAAAAATCAAGCAATTCAAAAAAATATTAGGAAATAATTCCATTAAAAATGATATCAAAGGGCCAGAATGATAGTACAGCAGGTAGGGCATTTGACTTGCCTGTGACCGACCCAGTTTCAATCCCTGGCATCCCATATGTTCCCCAGAGCTCTGCCAGGATTAATTCCTGAGTGTAGAGCCAGGAGTTAACTCCTGAGCATCTCCAGGTGTGACCCAAAAAAGCAAAAATAAATACAATAAGATACACAATGATTTTTTTTTTAAAAAATGGTATTCTGGGAAGCCAAAAAACACACAGCAGAAACACCTGCATTTTTATGCTCATAGCAGCACTATTCACAATAGCCAGAATCTGGAAACAACCAGTGTGCCCGAGAACTGATGACTGAATAAAGAAGCTTTGGTACATCTATACAATGGAATACTATGCAGCTCTTAGGAAAAATAGTGCTATGAAATTGGCCTATAAATGGATGGACATGGAGAGGATCATATTGAGTAAAAATTAGCCAGAAGGAAAAAAGACAGATATAGAATGACTGCATTTATTTGCATAACATATATAGATAGATAGATATAGATACACACACACATATTATGATACCAATATCCAAGGTCAGGCGAAACATGGATCAGGAAGTCTTGTCAAAGGTGAAATTATCACAAACGTGTGGGAGTCAGAGGCTAGGTAAGACAGAGAATGGAACAGTGTGCTAATAATTGTCAAAAGTGCTAATACCAACCTAGAACTGAGCATTAAATACAGGCAAAAAGATACACATGACAACCTCTAAATGTATGTATTGTAATCCACAATGTGTAGGGAAGGAAGAGAGAAAGAGAGAGAAAGAGAAAGAGATAAAGAACCTGCCATAGAGGCAGGCTAGGGAAGGGGGTGAGAGAATCGGGGACATTGGTGGCGGGAAATGGGCACTGGTGGAGGGATGGGGGCTGGAACAATGTATAACCGAAACCCAAATATGAACATCTTATGAACATCTTTGTAATTTTTATATCTCACGGTGGTATAATAAAATATTCATGAATAAATGAATAAATGGGTGGATGAATGAATGAATGAAGATGAGAATAAATAAATAAATAAATAAATAAATAAATAAATAAATAAATAAATAAATGCTATCAACAGTCATTAACACGAACCACCTCCAGCACCCTGTAAGGTCTGCCAGCCTAGCTCCAGACCCATAAATAAATCTAGAAAGGGATCAACCAGCTGCCAGACACCCATGCATGGCTGAGACATCAGAGGCATCAGGAGGTGAGGTGAGCAGGGCCACCCAGACAGCTCTGTCTCTCTGTCTGTCTGCTCTATCTGTCTGCAGCCACTCGCTCCCACACTGCAAAATCACTGCAAAATCACAAGTCCAGCCATGCCTGAGGCTGGACTCCATTTTCTCCAGGCCTAGCCTCACCCAAATATTAACCTGCTGAAAATTGAAGTATGAGTTTCTTTGTGACTGAAATCTCCAGGCTCTCTTGGAGTCAGGATAGGCTACGCCCTCCCACCTCCCTGTACTTCCAGAATACTGGCAGTCATGTCCACACCCCAAAGCTGCTGCCCAGTTAAAAATTTAACTCCAGGGGCGAGAGCAATAGCACAGCGGGGAGGGTGTTTGCCTTGCACATGGCCAACCTGGGTCCCATGCCCAGCATCCCATATGGTCCCTTGAGCACCGCCAGGAGAAATTCCTGAGTGCAGAGCCAGGAGTAACCCCTGAGCACTGCTGGGTGGGACCAAAAAAAAAGCAAAAAATAAAATAAAATAACTCCCACCTATACCACGCAGGTAAAAATTCTGGACCTTCTGGAATCTGCTGCTCTTTCAAACTCTGAAACTCCAAACTCGACAACACTGAATCCTGTAGTAGCACTCCAGATTCATGGGATATAACTAAGAAGGCAATCTCAACACCCAAGCAGCAACACAGAGATTTGACCTGTAACACCCTAGTAATCCCTCACACACAATTTAATATCTCCATGGTGAGATACAACAATTTACACTGTTCCCTTCCAAAGAAATTTTTTGGATCATTCTGTTAGCAACATATTGACAGTAAGAAATATAAAACTAAGTAGTATGGCTTGTTATGGGAGCAGATTTGAGGAGTGGTTGGGAAAGTTGAGTCAATGGTGAATGGAAGATGATAATGGTGTTGGGACTGGTGTTGGAATATTGAATGCCCAAAACAAATCATAGTGAACAACTTCATAAATCACAATGCATATATAAAGTGTATCACTGTATCGCTGTCTTCCCGTTCATCATCAATTTGCTCAAGCTGGCCCCAGTAACATCTCTATATGTCCTGTCTCATGCTAGAAGAGCCCAAGGGCATCTGCTTGCTCCAGGAACATAAAGAGCCTCAATCCATTCCGGAATGAGGTCTACAATTGTTACTGGTATTTGGCATATCAAATACAACACAGGTAGCTTGCCAGGCATAAAATGTAGAAGGAATATTTACATAAGTAGGTCTTACCTATTGCATGTAAACTCTAAAATATATTAGCACAGAATTTCTTTAAGTTTAAAAATATAAATTTTAGTCTTTAAGAGAGGTAAGTCACGATTATTACCATAATGAGATCAAATATAAAATAAAATGTAATGCAATATACCTTAGATCACAAAGTTGAGAACTTACTTATGTAAATGAGAATAAGCACTTTATTACACTGTAATAGAGGGTTTATTTTACTTATTTACATAGGTTAAAATCATATAGCAATCAAAAATTGGCTCTTAGTTGATTTTTTATGGCTTTCTTTTTTAAATTTTTTTATTAAAGTATTTTATTATACCACTGTGAGATATACAATTACAAAGATATACAATTATAAAGTTCATATTTGGGTTTTGGTCATACAGTGTTCCAGCACCCGTCCCTCCACCAGTGCCCATCTCCCACCACCAACGTCCCGGTTCCCTCCCCCTTCCCACAGCCCTCCTCCATGGCAGGTTCTTTATTTCTTCCCGCTTTCTCTCTCTCTTTCTCTTTTCCTCTCCTTCCAGACTATGGATTACAGAACATACATTAAAGGGTTGTCATGTGTATCTTTTGCCTCTATTTAATGCTCAGTTCTAGGTTGGCATTAGTACCCTCGACAATTATTAGCACACTTCCATTTTCTGTCTTACCTAGCCTCTAACTCCCACACATTTGTGATAATTTCCATCTTTGACAAGACCTCCTGATATATGTTTCACTTGACCTTGGATATTGGTATCATAATATGTACCTATATATTTATGTCATGCAAGATAACTGCAGTCATTCTGTATCTGTCTCTCTCCTTCTGGCTAATTTCACTCAACATAATCTTCTCCATGTCCATCCATTTGTAGGCAAATTTTATAACTTCATTTTTCCTAACAGCTGCATAGTATTCCATTGTGTAGATGTACCAAAACTTTCTTTATCCAGTCCTCGATTATAGGACACTCTGGTTGTTTCCAGATTCTGGCTATTGTGAATAATGCTGCTATGAACTAATAGTTAGGATGGTGTTTCCGCCAATATTTTTGGTCCTCCAGAGTAGATTCCCAGGAGTGGTATGGCTGGGTCAAATGGGAGTTCAATTTCTAGTCTTTGGAGGAATGTTCATATTTTTTCTGGTCATTCTATTTGTCACTTCTTAAAGTTTTGTTGGGACAAGGAATATAAATTTGTTTGTGCATAACAAGGAGCAGGCTGGGGATGGGAGGGAAAATGAGGACAATGGTGGAGGGGGAAGTCACAACGGTGGTGTTGGAGCACTAAATGCCTGAAACAGCTACACAATGAACAACTTTATAAATCATAATGTTTTAATAAAAATAAGTATAAAATGGGGCCGGGCAGGTAGGGCATTTGCCTTGCACATGGCTGACCCCATGCCAGCCCGGGTTCGATCCCCGGCATCCCATATGGTTCCCCGAGCACCGCCAGGAGTGATTCCTGAGTGCAGAGCCAGGAGAAACCCCTGAGCATTGCCAGGTGTAACCCAAAAAAGCAAAAAAAAAGTATAAAAAGGAAAAAGAAAAATGATATCAAAAAGAAAGGCGGACTAATGCTAAAGGGGGGGAGGGTAGAATAAACAAATAAAAAAGGACAAAGGCAAAAGACATAAAAACTAAGAATATTTCTGAAAAAAATTAGATTCAGAAAAAAATAGAGATTGTAAAGACATTCTATTTTCATGGATTTATAGCCTTAAGATATTAAGCTTATTCAAAAGAAATCTACATATTTAATGAAATACTAGTTTTTGAAAAAAATTAAAATAAAAACCCACTCTGGAATTCATATGGAATCACAAGGGAACTCAAAAAGCCAAATAATCTTGGAGAAGAACCAAGTTGGAATTCTCACACACTGATTTCAAAACTTACTACAAAGCCATAGTAATCAAAGCAGTATGGTGCTGGCATAAAAACTGACATGCAGACCAAGGGAATAGTAGAGAGAGCTCAGAAATAAATCTTCACATACATAGTTTTCAATAAGTAAGCAAAATCTTCTGGCACAGTCTTCAATAAATGGTACAAAGAAACCTTGATGTGGGGTGGGGGGAAAAAATTGGATGTTTCCAAACTGGACCAGTAACTCCCATAACATATAAATATTAATTTAAAATTAATTTTAAAATGTTATATAATAAACAGCTCCTTCGCGCACGGCCATGAGATAATCTTAGAGGATGCTGATTTTAGGATAAGGTCCTTCCCAAGATCTTTCACAATTATACATTGTATACAGTTCTAGACAGGTTCTAACTGATACCAGTAAGCCTAGCAAGAAGCCAGAACAAACCACACATCATGCAGTCAGTCATTCTCAACATCCAGACTCCGTAGTTCCTCAGAGCTCCATCCAAGAGAAAACCTGATCTTCCTCTTTAAGTTTCATCAGTAAATGCTCAAGATGAGAGCCTTCTGCTGAGACTATACCACCTACACGGTAAAGCCTGGCAAGCTACCTGTGTTTTATTTACTTGTTATGCCAAAAACTAGTAACAATTATGGACCTCAGTTCCATGACTTAAAGAATAGTTTCGGGCTCCTCCTGTCCCTGGAGCAAACAGATGCCCTTGGTTACACTTGCTTGTGATAGGACTCATGGAGATGTTACTAGTGCCCACTGAGCAAATCGATGAACAATAGGGAAGACAGTGAAACAGTGAATAAAATTATAAAAATTTATTATCAGGAAACTAAAGAGGCATGATGTTTTTTAGCATCGGTTTCTTAGCAATGACACAAAAAGACAACAAAAAGGAAAAAATTAGGCCATCAGAGTTAGGAACTTATATACATCAAAATGTGCTATCAGGGGCCAGAGCAATAATACAGCGGGTAGGCGTTGAACTGCCGTGGGAAACAAGAGGTGTTGGTGGTGGTAAGGGCACTTTGGTGGTGGGACTGGTGTTGGAATATCAAATGACTGAAACAACTATACTATGAACTATAAATTAACTTTGTAAATTACCGTGTTTAAATAAAATTTAAAAAAACTGAATTGGACTGAGAGATAGTTCAACAAGCTGTGTGTGCAAAGCCCAGGGTTCAATCCCTGCCTCTTCGTGTTCCCTAAGCTCCACTAGGAGTAACTCCTAAGCACAAAGCCAGGAGTAGCTACTGAGCAATACCAGGTAGGATTCAAAAAATTTTTTCAATGAAATGAATAATAGAAGGGGTAGAGCAATACCAATGTGCGCAGAGCTCTTCCTCTTACATCTGGTGAATTCAGGTTCGATTCCCAGCATCCCATATGGTCCCCCAAGCATGCCAGGGGTTATTCCAGACTGAGAGAAAATGGGAAATGAATAACAGATACAAAAAATTCTGTTCAAGACGAGAAAGGTTCTAGAAGAAGCGTGTAATAGTTGTACACCATTGTGAATGTACTTAAACTCCATTTAATCATACATTTCAACAGTGAAAGGGAAACTTCTTATAATGACAAAGTTATAATTTTATCACAATTAAAAATAAAGGTAATCTACAACTGTTTTCTTGATCTGGTGATAAATCTAGTGATCCATTTTTAGACTTTAGAATATATGGCAACTAGTTACATCTTGCAAATGTTTTTAGGTCCATTCTTCTGTGGCACTCCTGTTTCTCAGCATGATTACCATTTCTATGTAGAATGACAAAGCATTGATTTTCTCAGAGCTAATTTTTTCTGCAATTAGTACATAAGTTAAAAATTGGGAACGGGGCACTGGTGGAGGGCTGGGTGCTGAAATGCTATATAACAGAGACCCAATTATGAACATTCATGTAATTGAATATCTCACGGTGGTATAATAAAAATTAAAAAATAAAAGAATTGAAAGGCCAGAGTGATAATACAGTGGGCAGGATCCTTGTCTTACATGTGGCAAACCTGGGTTTGATCCCTGGCATCCCATAGGGTTCTCTAAGTTCCAGCATGATGATTTCTGAACACAAGGCCAGGAGTTAGCCCTGGCTGGTCATACCACACCAGCGGTATGACCATAAATAAATGGACATATTAGGGTCAGAGAGCCAGTACGGGGTGAAGATGCTTGCCTGGCGCCAACACACTGAGGTTCAAATTTCCAGCATATGGGTCCCCAGTCCTGCCAAGGTTCATTGCTGAGCACAGAGTGAGAACAGCCCAGGCATGGACCAAAACCCAAAATGATCAAACTCATTCATACAGAAAGCAAAGTCTTGGTTCCAAGCAAAACTCCTTATTTTGTGCCGAGGATGCTTCAATTTTATCAGCCAGTGCCATAAGGTAGATGAACTAAAGCTCTCATCACCAACAATCTTCCTCTTCAGTGTTCAGAGAATAGGAACGTGAACCTAACAAAACTGCCCTAAAGCTGGAGTCAGAGCAATAGAGCAGCGAGTAGGAATCTCACCTTGCAAACTGGGTTCACTCCCGGCATCCTAGCTGGTCTCCAGAGTCCATCAGAAGTGATCCCGAGATTTACATGATAAACCCTAAATGTCTGTAGGACAAGCAACAATGTGTAAAAGGAAGGGGGAAGAGAGAAAGAGAGAGAGAGAGAGAGAGAGAGAGAGAGAGAGAGAGAGAGGGAGGGAGGCCAAAGTGCCTGCCATAGAGGCAGCCTGGGGAGGTGGGAGGGAATCTACCAATTGGTGGTGGAAATAGGGCACTGGTGGAAGGGTGGATGGGTACTGGAATACTGTATGACTGAAACCCAATCATGAACATCTTTGTAATGGTATATCTCATGGTAGTGTAATAAAAAACTTTTAAATAAACTTAGGGGTTGGAGCAATAGCACTGCAAGTAGGGCGTTTGCCTTGCATGCGGCTGACCCGGTTTGATCCCGGCATCCCATATGGTCCCCCAAGCATCACCAGGATTAATTCCTGAGTTCAGCGCCAGGAGTAAACCCTGAGCATCGCAGGGTGTGACCCAAAAAGAAAAAAAGGAAAGAAAATTAAATTAAATTTTCTTTACAAAGAAGTGATATCCGAGCACAGAGTAAGGAGTGAGACCTAAGCACTGCCGTGGGCCCCAAAACAAAACCAAACCAAAAAAAGCACTAAAGCCATTTTCTGTATCAGCTGAGAGGGTGTCTAAAATTGTTTTAATCTGCAAATTTAATTCAAAGAAAATAAATTCCAGAATAAAATGAGGAAGGCAGAGAACGTCAAAGTTGTCACCCCAAACCATCACAGCAGCAAATTCTCCCAGATGAGGTTGGTTTGGAAGCCTGCAGAGTCTCACCACTTCGGAGATTACAGCTTCAGCTGAAACTGAAAACTCAACTAGGAACAGCCGGTGATAGAGCAATGATGACATAAACAGCTCCGAAAGAAGCCCCAGCTAGAAGACGTGGCGAAAGGGATGGCGGGGTGGGGGCAGGGTGGAACTGCAGATGCTTGTTGGCTGCACAAACTCCTGAGACCCCAGGTGGAAACCCAAGTAATAGGAGCAATTTGGTGCTTAAATCTGCGAGGAGAGCATACAGAATGAAACGGGACAAACATCAGGGAAAATGGAGATTCCGGGGTGCCATTCCCCAAGTGGAAGCAATCTGCCTACTAAAACAGCTGTAGGAGCCCTGACTTTCTGACAGCCTTTCCTTAGCCCGGTCAGTCACATTTTCCTTTACTCATGCAATTTCCATCAGCCCCAAAGAGAATATGTGCCCTCTAAAGAGGTAAAATTCTTTAGAGTTTTTTGGAAACAAATAAATATTATGAACCTAAGAGAGACTGTTATGAAGTAGTGGCCTCATGAGTTCATTTTCCGCATTCCGCTCTGTGTTCCTCCCAGAAGGGGCTACCGTACTCGGGAGCCATGGCAAGGTCCTCGGGCAGCAAACGTCACGCCCCAAGGATAAGCCATCTGTGCGTGACAGTGACCTGGTGGTCAGGGCTACACCACATTGGGGCCCGCTTCAAACCAGTCTCAACACCAAACTCACATGACAGGAAGTTAGGATGATTGTAGCGGCTTATCACTGCTGCTGAACGCCTCTAATTCACTGCTGATTTATACCAAACCTTCTGTTTCGCTGTTTCACTTCTAAAGAGTCGTGTGTGAGAACATGGCCAAAGAGATGGAGTGAATGCACCTAAAATAATGTCCCAGAGTCCTGACGTGTTTATTAGTCTAGTACAGGTCACTACATGATAGTTTGCTCCTTACTTTATTCAGTTTGTTGAGCTTATACTCCAAAGAGGAGTCACTTACGTAAAGATAAGAATTAGGGGCTGGAGTGATATAGTCCAGTGGGTAGGGCATTTGCCTTGCATGCAGCCGACCCAGGTTTGATCCCCAAGTCCCATATGGTCCCCGGGCACCGCCAGGAGTGATTTCTGAGTGCAGAGCCAGGAGTAACCCCTGAGCATCTCCAGATGTGACCCCCAAAAAAAAAACCAAAACAAAGCAAAAAAAAGACTTAAAAAATAAGAATTTAAGGAGGTTGGTGGAATAGTGCAGTGGGTAGGAACGTGCCTTGAAGGGATAGCACAGAGGGTAGGGTGTGTGCCTCGGAGGGATAGCACAGTGGGTAGGGTGTGTGCCTTGGAGGGATAGCACAGTGGGTAGGGTGTGTGCCTTGGAGGGGATAGCACAGTGGGTAGGGTGTGTGCCTTGGAGGGATAGCACAGTGGGTAAGGAGCTTGCCTGTACACAACCACCCCAGGGTTCTCTTGAGCACCATCAAGAGTGACTCCTGAGAGAGGGAGAAAGAGATAAAAGAGATAAAGAACCTGTCATAGAGGCAGGCTATGGGAAGGGGGAGGGAATCAGGGACATTGGTGGTGAGAATTGGGCACTGGTGGAGGGATGGGTGCTGGAACACTGTGTGACTGAAACCCCCAAACATGAACAATGATGTAATTATATGTCTCATGGTGGTATAATAAAATATTAATAAAAAAATAAAATAAATTTTAAAAAAAGAGTGACTCCTGAGTACAGAGTCAATGAGTAACTCCTGAGCATTGCTGGATTTGGCTCAAAAACCAAAAAATTAATAAACAAGGATTAAAAAATTAAAAAGAAGCAATCATAGGCATGCTGAATTTTAAGAAAGTGAGATCAACAGGTCTGTGTTTCTGTTACCAAACAGTTTACTTTTAAAATCAGTAAGGGGAAATGGGAGAATCTGGGAGTGCTATTCCCCAAGTGGGGAGCAACCTGTCTCCTCAAAGAAACATGAGAAACCCTGTGTGTGTCCCCTGTGCCACCCACGATACACTGAACATGGTCCCAGAGTCTTTGCTGGGATCCAGAGCACCACAACCAGAGGGTGGCAACTTCTGGGACGTCACAAGAGACCAGTGTATGAACAACACAGCCTGGGGTGCAGCTCCCAGCAAACATGTGTGTAAGCACAACCCCAGAAGCCCCACAGCAAAGACTGTGGGACCCCAGAGAGCCCAGGAGGAAGTGGCAGAACTAGACGTGGACACCCGTGGCCAACACCATAACAATGTTGGGTGCAGCTCCCATCATCGCGTGACAAGCGAGAAAGGGAAGAGAGGGGCGATAAAGGAAAAAGGTTGGGTGTGCGTGTGCGGCCAGCCCATGCACATGGTGTCACACACATGTGCCACCTCCATCTCCCCCTCTTTTTTTTTTTTTGCTTTTTGGTCACACTCAGCAATGCTCTGGGGTTACTCCTGGCTCTGCACTCAGGAATTACTCTTGGCGGTGCTTGGGGACCATATGGGATACAGGAAATCGAACCCTCAGTGGGCCGTGTGCAAGGCAAACACCCTACCCACTGGACTCTCTCTCTGGCCCCCATCTCCCCCTCTTAAAACCTTAGTGCTGAGGTATGTTGCTGGGGCTCTCTCCATTTGGGGGGAAGCATGTTCTCTCTTAAACATATTATGCTCTCTCTCTCTCTCTTTCTCTCCTTTCCCTTCCTCCAAACTTCCAAATAAAAGCTGCTTTTACTTCCAAAAGAATGAAGGCTATGACAGATGTTGATAGCTTTGAAATTCTTCCAGCATTAAGAATAAATTTTAAAACAAGGCAAAGAGGGGAGGGGGCGGAGCAATAGTACAGCACTCAGTTACCCTGCATGCAGCCAACCTGGGTCTATCCCCAGCATCCCATATGGTCCCAAGCCCACCAGGAGCGATCTCTGAGCTCCTGAACACTGCCAGATGTGACCCCCAGAACAAAAATGAGACCAAGGACCTGGAGAGATAGTACAGGGATAGGGTGCTAGCCTTACACACAGCTCCATCCCCCAACCACTTATGACACTCCCACCCAGCTATGGTTTACGTCAAATCCAAGGGCATTCTGGATTGCACAGTCCCGTGGCCGGGTGCACAGAGTGCCGGGTGCCACCAACGAATGAAGAGCTCCAAAAGCGTCTCTACCAGCAGCTATTTCCCATCCTGCCCCAGGACCCGGCCCAAGAGCTCCAACTGGCTTTATTGAGCTGAGAGGTGGCTTCGGCAGCTCATAGCGGCTGGCCTGCACTCTTTCAGCCACCTGAATGATGGCAGAAGGAGCTGGTGAGGTGTGAGCACAGCGCTCAACTGCCCAGTCGCTCTGCAGAACAAGGTGACCACCCACTTCTGTAGCTGGTTGCACAGTGAGATAACAGCCTGCACAAATCCAGAGCCTTTTACTAGAGATTAGATTGCCCTCTTGTGGGTGACAGAAAGGCAAAAGTTACTGGGTTTCCCTGTTGCTTTGTCCAAGGATGTGGTGGAGAGAACAACCCACCTCTGGGCAAGAACAGACCACTCAGACAGGTGGACATGGTGGTACCATGTCATTTATTTCTGGCTTGGGAGCCGCAGCCAATTGGTGCTCAGGGGTTCATGCTGTCTTGGGCATCCACCACGGGCCTCCTGTACATAAATAAAGTCAGTCTCTGGTCCAGGCTGGTGAATTTTCAAAGAAAAACAGAAGTTGAGACTTGCTCAATGTTAGCAATCAATTCTAGGTGCAGGGAGGTACAGCGGGGAGGGGCTTCTGCCTGGCATGTGGCCAACTGGGCTTCTATCCGCGGCATTCCATGTGGTCGCCCGAGCACCTCCAGAAGTAATTCCTGTTTGCAGAGCCAGGAGTAAACACTGAGCATCACCAGGTGTGACCCAAAAAATTTAAAAAAAAAAAAAAGAAAGAAAAACAATTCTACTATTAGAGCATGACAGAGTGTAACCCCCCCCCCCCAAACCAAAATTAGTTAGTTAGGAGCACTTCTTTAAAACTGGGCATTGCATATTAATCTCTAGGACAGGCTGTGCATGTGGAAGGGTTTTTCTGTGCTTAAGTTGGGTGGCGAGGCTCTCCAATGCTGCTAGGGGCCAGCAGGGGTTCACCGGTGGCAATCAGAAGAAGGCCATGAGATACCAAAGACGCCTAGGGCCCCACGCATGCCAACCATGACCTCCAGCACGCTGAACTCTCTCCCAGACCCCAGGAGTGACATGCAGGGTGCTGCTGGAGAAAACACACAAACTTCCTGTTCATACACAAGGTCTGTGCTAGAGCCTGGACCGTATGGTACAAGGCAGAAATAGCAGGAAAGGTGACAGAGTCTCTGATGGGTTTAGTCTCGCCTGCTCTAAGGTCAGCGACCATAACCTGTGAGTCAAAGCCCAGTGACGGAGTATTAGAAGCATTGGCTGTCCAAGACAGCGACCAGGGCAGGACTGAGAGTGGAGCCATAGAGGCACCAAGGAAGTTCCCAAGACATTGGAGACCATGACGCTGCTCTTCCTTCATGAAGTCGGGCCCCTGAGACATAACTAACTCTCACCGAGTCAGCAGAGAGGCCCAGAGGGCCATGGCTTTGTGCTCTCTCCCTGGCCCAGCATAAGGGAAATGTGGGACCCACCACCATCCAGGCAGACCCGAGGGAAGGAAGGCCAGTGACACTGTGAGCTCCATTCTGGGCAGGGAGTCAGTGCACAGACCACAGCCTGGCAGGTGAGGCGAGAAGGGGCGCCTGAAGCCAAAGGTGCTCTCCCCAGGAGGGCTGAGGGCCCGTCAGCGCTTGGAACCCGATGTGCTTCTCGCTGTTGGCTGGCAGCGGGTAATGAGGGCTGGCCCCACAAGGGAAGCGCAGGCTGGTTCCAAACCAGCCACAGGGACAGACCTCATCTTCACCTTGCTTCCTCTTCACTAGTGGCTAGAAAGACCCAACAGCTTGGGAGATACAAACGCCTTGTTTCAAAAGTGAGTCTTGCGTTTCCAGAAGTGTGGGCCGCAGCCCACCTAACCAGCATCTCCAGGTCAGTTGCTGACGCTTACAGATTCCTGGTTCACGGACCCTGAGTCTGTGATCGGAGGCAGCGCCCAGGAATCACATCTCTCAATAGGCTCCCCAGCAAGCACACTTGGGTGGAGCACTCGAGGTTTTCCCATCTTCACGTGGCAGGGAGGGCCACCAGATTGGAACAATGGTATAAGATTAATTCTTGGGATCAAGCCATTGTTTTTCATCACAAAGATATTCGTGGTTTCGGAATGCCGCTAGCCCTGTGATTCCCAACTGTGACAATTTTGCCCCTGGGACAATGCGTGGCAATAGCTGGGAACATTTTTGACTGTCACGATCAGTTGGGGGCCCCGGCACTTAGTGGGCAGAGGCAAGGAACGGTGCCAAACGTTCACAATGTACAAGATAAGCCCCACATACAAATGCCAGCGCATGCCCACAGCTGGGAAACCCTGCCCTGATTCCAGAGGAGCCTTTTCTCTTCACAGAGGAGAAACTTGGGACATAAGCCCAAGTGCAGCTGCCTCCCTGGCCAGCCCGTTGTTTGAGGACCCCAGCCATGTTAAGCCTCACAGGAGCAGAGTCCGCCTCCGTCTCTTGGGAGTAAAAGCCAAACCCCCTCCCAAGGCCCCGTCCTGCAGTGAGGCCTGAGTTGTAGAACCCAGGTCTGGCCCATCGGAAGCCACTCCTGGAAAAGTAGAACAAAGCGATGCAAAAAGTCCAAACCTGGGGCCGGCGATAGTCCAGTGGGGAGGGCGCTTGGCCTTGTACACGGAGGACCCAGCTTCGATTCCCAGCATCCCCTATGGTCCCCCTAGCACTGCCAAGAGTAATTCCTGAGTGCAGAGCTAGGAGTAAAGTCTGAGCATTGCTGGGTGTGACCAAAAAAAAGCAAAAAAAAAAAAAAAGTCCAGACCAAGCAAGTGGGGTGAGCTTGGAGGCGTGATGCCATGGGCTCTGGGTCACAGGCAGACCAGGGCATGTCCATGCGGCAGCAACAGCTGGAGCAGCTGATCCCAGGGAGGCCTCAGCCATCCCCTACAGGTGGGCACTGAGGAGGGCTGAGGGCCCTGCTCTGGCCTCTCGTGCTTCCCCTCCCTCACCCTTCGGCCTTCATCCTTCCCGACTCCTGGGAACCGCCCCGCAGCTTCCTGTTCCTTCAAGCTGCTTACCGCCGGGCCACTATTCTAGGAAGTAGAGGGGTTTGTGTGCAAAATTTTGATATCATAAAAAGCACCAAGTTCCTGAAATTTAATAAAATACTTTTATTAATTTAAAATAAATGAAAAAATAAAATCAATAAAATTTCCTTTAGGTAGTTAGTCTACCCAGTTCAATCCCTGGCACTATGGATGATCCCCCAAGCGCTTCCAGGGGTTCACTCCTGGGCACAGAGCCAGGAATATCCCAAGCACTTCCAGGTGTGGAAATGTTTAAAAACTACTGAAAGCAGTCAGTGACTGCACTAAGACTTCTATAACCATCCCAGAAGCTGCCACTTTTCACCAGCAGCGCCATCTTCAGTTACCAATGCCTAGTTCCAGGCCCTCTCAGGCACAAGCTTGAGCAACTAAGGACAGTCGAACACAAACCCACACACAAGATGCGCTAGCGACACATGGAGTGGTCACACAGGTACTCTTGGAGAAGAAACGGAAACCAAGCTTCCTGGTTTTCTTCCTCTGCTATATTATGTGATATTTTCTGTTTTATTTTGGGGACATACGTGGCAATGCTCAGGGACATGGCAGGATTCAGGGGACCATGCAGGGTGGGGGCTGAAATCCAGGCGGATGCGTACAAGCACCTCCAGCCCCGTATTATGTGAAGTTATTTCAGGTAGTTCAGATTTCTTTAGAGGAGGAGAAGCACCTTGAGCCCATTTCTACGTAAATCCGTGAGAAAACATGAGGCTGGATTCCTGGAGGAGTCCACAATCTCAGAAACTTCCTGCCTGGCACCAAGGGGACCTGCCAAGACCTGAGCTTAGAAAAGACTCTCTGAGGTAGGAACAGCAACGTCAGAAGAAAGACCTGTGATCACTCCAGCTCTGCTGTGGAACAAGTTTCCAAAGTCCATTTACTAGTTGTTGGCAGCTTAAGGTATAATTCCTGCAAAAGCAGGCCTCATGCAGCGCTGGGATCCCAGGGTAGGCCACAAACGGCTCCTAAACATGACCCACCACATGTAGAAAGAGTCCAGAGAAGCTGAACTCTTGAATAAGTAAAGTAAAACTCAACGGATAAAGTTGCAGGGGGTGGGGTGGGGTGGTGTGGTGTGGTGTGGTATGGTGTCTTGTTGTGTTTGTGGGTGGCTGTTCTGAGGGGAAGTGTGTAAGCCACACTCCTGATGGTGCCCTGAGGCCACTCCCAGTTCTGTGCAGGAGACCCTGGGCTGTCAGGGACAGAACCAGGACAGCTGCATGAATAAGCATCCTAAGCTCTGTGCTTTCTCTTCTGCTCAAAAGTCTGTTGTTGTTGTTGTTGTTGTTGTTGTTACTATTTTCAGAGTACCAAAAGGGTCTCAGGAAACACAGCGCCAAGTGAAAGGAAGGTTCCATAAGAAAAATGTACGGAGACTAGAGTCCGAAGTCTGCAAATGTGCGCTGTATGTTAAAAATAAGTACCTGAAGGGCCCTCTTAACTCCCTTGGTTTTCCTTGCACGTATGGATCTCATATCACATTCACCCACGGATCTTTGCTCTGTAGAAGTACTTCATGTTTAAGCATATTAAAATAAATGCTCATCTCTCTTTCCAGAAATATGGGTTTTCAGTGTTTCTTGAAGGACCCCAGAGATCATTATGTCAAACTTCCTGTCCAAGGCACAGCTCCTTCGCTGTGGCTCATCTGGTACACACCCAGCTCCTGAGCCGGGGTCAACTATCGCTAGTCCCGTGGTACTGAAGCTACAGAACTCTTTGTTCATATGGACCCCAAGTCAGTTTGCTCATTTTCATGACACAATAACTATCGTTTTAATTCTACCATCTGAGGAATCAGGAGTCAGTTCAGGCCCTCCTCTATAAAGTTTCTCCAACCTAGTTGCCCATCTACCAATTCCTAATATTCTCACTTCCAGGGGCCAGGATTGTAGCTTAGTAGTCAAAAACCCACTTAGCATGTGTGAGTTCCTGACTGCAATCCTTAGCTCCATTTTTTATTTCCTTTGTTTCTGGTCCACACCTAGTGGTGCTTAGTGATCATTCATGGTAGGGCTTGAGAAAAACATGAGGCAACACATCTGTGGTATCAAGGACAAAAGCAGGGTTGGCCACATGCCAAGCAAGACTGTCAACCCCTATACTAACCCTCTGGTCTGGCAGCTATCACTTTAAAAAAGTTTTCTTACTTCCAAAATGTATTCCCTATAACTTGACTATCCTGGTTGCTTTCTTTTTAAATTTTTTTTAAAATTAAGTATCCAAATTAAAAGCATCCCTCAATTATATACTCTGAGGCCAAAGTCCAGTGAAGTCCAATGACGTAATCTGTCCACCTGGATACCCTGCTTGCATTCAGCCTAGGACTGAAGTAATGCTTGTTAGCACATCATACCATCTGTTCGTATTAAACTTGCGGTTAAGTAAAACTCAAAAATCTTTCACAAACTACGGCCAAAACAAACCTCTCCGTTATGAATATGCATAATTGATTTTTCATCCCAATGTAAAACACCATGTTTATTCTTGTTAAGTTTCAGCTCGGTTTCGACCCTGTATTCTAGCTTGTCATGATAAGTTTGAATCTTGATGGCACCGTCTAGCACACTTACATTCTTCCCAGCTTGTGTCTTAAGCATATTGATAAGGGTAGCTTCCATGTCTTCAGCCAAGTGGTGATTAAAATGTTGACTAAGACAAAGCTAATGATGGCGTGCCGGGAGTGATGCCAGTGACCTGGTTCCAACAAGAGCCATCAATCAACACTGTGCCCTCTTATTCAATGATCTGGGAATCTACCTAATTACACTATTATCCAATCCATTTTTCACCAGCTTAATCTACATGAATATCTTGGCAAGAGCCCTCAAGAATCCAATCATATCCTCTGTAATCATTTTCCCTATCATACCCCAATTACATAAAGCAGCCCCCTCCTCCAGCTGCCGTTAATGGTACATAAATAACCATACCACCATGACCATCCCCACCACTCCTGCCCCAGAAGTCACCTCACTGGACCATAGGCAAGGCTACAAGATAGCTGGCCCAACCAGGTCCCTCTTCTCTTTGAAGAAAATAACTTTGAAAACTGAAAATAACATAGTGAGTCCAATTAGTTTTTGGCTACCTGAACCAAGAAGTAATGGAGGTGGGGAAGTCACATGCTTCCAAAGATGAAGACAAGGCAGTGAAGAGAAAGCTGGATCAACTGTGCCCCCCAAGAGCCCATAAAGGCCAAGAAAGATGCTTTTTGGTTCATCCTCCCCTTTGCTGGTTGGGGAAGCATCAACCTCCAGCCCTGTGGCGCATCTCAGCCTCCCCCTCACTCCCTGAAGATCATCAGCAGAGGCCTGAGAAACCTTTACAGACACTTTCAGACCCCGAGATGGAAACTCTCTGGTCATTATATAGGATAGGAGCACTCCATTGTCAGAAGAGCAATGACTTTTTTCAAGTGGCCTTCTTTTGAGGAGTGGGGGGAGGAGTGGGGTAAGGAGGTAAGGCATTCCCAAGCAGTTTTCAGGAGGCCCAGGGGTCCCAGCAGTGAGCCCCACAGTGCTGGGGAACTTCTGAACTCTCCCAGAGCTACTCAGGTGTCTCGGGATTGCACCAGGACTACAGCAATGCTCAGGAAACCACATGGCGCCGGGACAGAAGCAGGATGAGACCAGGTCTACGCCCTAACCTCTGTCCTCCTCTCTGAACTTTGACCCTCTTCACACTGTCAGTGTTGGATACAGTAGTGTTGTGTGCTGGTACAGTTGTACAGCTGAGTTTTTTTCATCTATTTTCACTAGAAACCCTTTTTCACCTGAAAAATAGAACACTGGTGGAGCATCACCAGAAAGGCTTTGGTTGCATTAGTGGTTGATCTTGAATTAATTGGCTGTCACTGCATATTCAGAAAACCATAGCTCTTGCCAATTTTTGGTCAGGGCGTCCCAAGGCTCCATGAAGCTAGCCTGTGCAGATAATCTCTAGAGCTGGTTCGTCCCCAACACTTCATCACTACTGAGCATCCGGCCCTCCCCTGCCACCACCATTTTATTTAGATTCAGTGATTATTTCAGATAACTCATGTCAATGGAATCACGCAATATCTTTTGTGATGGGATTGATTTACTTTACATAATGTCTTCAGGGTCTCGCCATGCTACAAAATATTGCAAAACCTCCCTTTGTTTAACTGAATAATACTCCACTGTATGAATATTTCATATTTTCTTTATCCATTCATCCATCTATTCTTTGTTATTATAAATAGGTCTGCAAAAAAGAATGGAATGCTAATCTCTTTAAGATACTCATACTGAGCCTTTGAAATATATAGCCAGAAATGAGATAACTGGATCACATGGGACTGAGTTTTTAATGCTCCCTTTTTAATTTTTTGTGATTCCATCATAATGTTTTTCTTAGGCTCTGAAGCCTCTTACATTCCCACCAGCAGGATGGAAAGGCAATCTTTAGAATGGGAGAAAACATATTAGCAAGCTATGAATCTAATAAAAGCCTCATCCCCAGAATAGTAAGGAATTCCTATACCTCACTGGCCAAAAAATATCAAAGTCAACGTCATTCAACAATGGGCTTAGGATACAGAATCATTTACAGACACTGAGGGGAGGAGAGGAAAGGATGCCCTCTGAGACTTGTTCTGGTGCTTCCGAAGCAACTGAGTCCAGAAGGAGGGCTGTGGCGGAGGGTCCCAGGCACTGTTTGGGGGGTGTAACTTTTGTATCAATAGCGTGGAACTATCACTATGGTAACTACAATATATCTAAACTGTAAAGAAAATAAAATGGGCTTGAGAACAGAGAGACAATACAGGGGTTAAGGGACTTGTTTTGCATACAGGAGCAATAGCACAGTGGGGAGGGAACTTGTCTTGCATTTGGCTAACCCAGGTTCAATCCCCAACATCCTATATGGTCACCCAAGCACCACCAGGAGTAAACCCTGAGCATCACTGGGTGTGGCCCAAATGCGAAAAAGAGAGAGAGAGAGAGGCAGAGAGAGGCAGAGAGAGAGGCAGAGAGAGGCAGAGAGGGGCAGAGAGAGGGGCAGAGAGGGGAAGAGAGGGGCAGAGAGGGGCAGAGAGAGGCAGAGAGAGGCAGAGAGGCAGAGAGAGGCAGAGAGAGGCAGAGAGAGACAGAGAGACAGAGAGAGACAGAGGCGAGAGAGAGGCAGAGAGAGGCAGAGAGAGGCAGAGAGCGGCGACGGACACAGATGGACACAGACGGACACAGACGGACACAGACAGACACAGACAGACACAGACAGACACAGACAGACACAGATACAGACACAGACAGACACAGACAGACACAGACAGACACAGACAGAGAAAGACACAGACAGACACAGACAGACACAGACAGACACAGACAGACACAGACAGACACAGACAGACACAGATACAGACAGACACAGACAGACACAGACAGACACAGACAGACACAGACACAGACAGACACAGACACAGACAGACACAGACAGAAAGACACAGACAGACACAGACACAGACAGACACAGACACAGATACAGACAGACACAGACAGACACAGACAGACACAGACAGACACAGACACAGACACAGACAGACACAGACACAGACAGACACAGACAGACACAGACAGACACAGACAGACAGACAGACAGACACAGACAGACACAGACACAGACAGACACAGACGGACACAGACGGACACAGACAGACAGACTCGGTTGCTTGGAAGCACCAGAACAAGTCTCAGGTCCTAATTTCAACGCACATGGCAATCCTGACTGTCCCACACATTAGGAACCCATGAGAAAGTTTTATAAAGGAGTAGGGGTGCTACAAGCTTAACTAGACAATGGGTGTCATTTAAAAGTCCTCGGCATTACTAATCACCCTGGAAATGCAAACCAAAACCAGATACAACTTCACACCTACCAGGCCGGCCACATTTCACCACATCATCAGCCACCTCATGATCGCCACACACTATCTTAACCAGCACCAGCACAGATATTCTAAAGCTTCACATACTGGTTGCACCACATATCTGAGTAAAACAGGGATTAAAACTGCAATGATTATGCAGTGAAATGTGCTATGATTTCTTAAAAAGACAAGTGATAATTACAAAGTTTGTCATTTATCAAAGCCAGGTCTTGAAATCAAATATTCTAATTTACTGGCCTGTGTTCTTTCTCTAATATTACCCATCTGAAGTAAAGTATTCAATAACTTACTTCATTTTTATTTTGAACTCTTGTCCAGATGTTATGTAGGTTTTCTTTATTATTTTCTTTATTTGTTAAGAGTTAAAATGACATTGCACTTGAAAGAGGAAGTAAATAGATAAGGGGTGAATATTTAATTTAAAATGCTCATGCAAGCGGCTGGGGAGGCTGGAACTCGGCTCGCCCCGGGCCCAGCTGAAGAGGGACCCCCAGGAGGGCAGACGGCTTTTGGGAGTGGGCCCGTCACCTCTGGGGGGTCCCGGAAGCAGCCAGATGAGACTCGCCCATCACACTAGCCACCATTTTCGCTGTCCGGACGCTGGGAAACTGCCTCACGACCAGATTAACAGAGCAAAACCAGTTCGACCCAGGTCGCTCAGCCGCGGGTCCATTAAAATAGTGGAAACAGTAATGTCTTTTAATGCACTGCATTCCACGAAGATCAGGAAAGTTTGGCGGGAGGGAGAGATAAAGAGGAGAGAAATGACATACAGAACCTGCCAAACAGTTGAGGTGTGGTAGGGGGGAGGGAGGTGGGGACATTGGTGATGGGAGATGGGTTTGGGTGGAGGGATGGGTGTTGGAACACTGTAGAACCTAAACTCTACATGAGCATCCTTCAATTGTATGTCTAAAATGGTGTAATAATATTTGGGGGAATAATAAAATTAAATTAAATCAGAAAAAAAAGTGTAAAAAAAAATAAATAAAATAAAATAAAATGCTCATGCAGACTCGTCCACATTAGCCGCCATTTTCGCTGTCTGGACGCTGCAGCACATTAGAGCCCGTCCAGGAGGGACACTGACCTCAAGACCAGATTAACAGAGCAAAACGAGTTAAACCCAGGTAGGCAGCTCCCAGAAGCGGGAATCACCGTAGTTGATCAGATGGAGCTGGGGTCACCCCTTCCCTCTCCATTTTGTCTGAGCCCAGTAGCCCCACCCAGGAGCTGCCCTGGGGCGACCAGCCATAGCCTGCAGGGTCTCAAACGCAGATGGGGAACTGGAACTTGGCTCTCCCCTAGCTCAGCTGACCATGAGGTCCCCAGGAGGACAGATGGATTTTGGGTGTTGGCCCATCACCTCTGGGGATCCCAGAAGCAGCTGGATGAGACTTGCTCACCACATTAGCCGCCATTTTCACTGCCTGGACACTGACCATGAGGCCCCTAAGTTGGAAAGGTATGAGGGAGGGAGAAATAGAGAGGATAGAAAAGATATACAGGGGGTTGGAGCGATAGCCCAGTGGGTAGGGCGTTTGCCTTGCACGCAGCCGGCCTATGCCAGCCCGGATTTGATCCCGGCATCCCATATGTTCCCCGAGCACCGCCAGGAGTAATTCCTGAGTGCAGAGCCAGGGAGTAACCCCTGAGCATTGCGGGTGTGACCCAAAAAGCAAAAAAAAAAAAAGAAAGAAAAAGAAAAGAAAAGATATACAGGACCCACCAGGTAGTTGGGGTGCAGGAGGGGGGGAGGGAGGTGGGGAGATTGGCGATGTGAGATGGGTTCGGTGGGGAGGGATGGGTGTTGGAACACCGCAGAACCAAAACTCGAGCATGAGCATCTTGCAATTGTATGTCTAAAAGTGGTGTAATAAAATTTTTAAAAAATAAAATAAATAAATAAATAAATAAATAGATAAATAAATAAATAGAATAACATACTCATGCAATCTACCACAAACGTGTGGGAGTCAGAGGTTAGGTAAGACTGAGAAGGGAACAGAGTGCTAATAATGGTTGAAAATGATAATACCAGGGGCTGGAGCGATAGCCCAGGAGGGTAGGGCGTTTGCCTTGCAAGCGGCCGGCCCATGCTGTCCTGGGTTTGATCCCGGCATCCCATATGGTCCCCCGAGCACTTCCAGGAGTAATTCCTGAGTGCAGAGCCAGGATAAACCCCTGAGCATTGCCGGGTGTGACCCAAAAAATCAATCAATCAATCAATAAATAAATAAATAAATAAAAAGAAAGTGATAATACCAGCCTAGAACTGAGCATTGAATACTGACAAAAAGATACACATGATAACCTCTAAATGTATGTATTGTAATTCACAGTGTGTAAGAGAAGAGAGAGAGAGAGAGAGAGAGAGAGAGAGAGAGAGAGAGAGAAATTGCCATATAGGCAGGCTGGGTGGTGGGGGGAGGAATCGGGACATTGGTAGTGGGAAATGGGCACTGGTGGAGGGATGGGTGCTGGAACACTAAGACCCGAAACCCAAACATGAACATCTTTGTAATTGTATATCTCGTGGTGTATAATAAAATAAAATAAATAATAATAAAATAAGATACTCATGCAGAGCCGTAGCAATAGCACAGTGGGTAGGGCATTCGCCTTGCATGCAGCCCTCCCCTCCCCTCCGTTCGTTCCCCAGCATCCCACATGGTTCACTGAGCACTGCCAGGAGTAATTCCTGAGTGCAGAGCCAGGAGTAACCCCTGAGCTTCACCGGTGTGACCCAAAAAGCAAAAAAATAAAATAAAATAAATAAAATAAAGTACTCATGCAAAGAATAATGTTTCTAAAATATTAACTGGTCAGCACATAAAGAATATGTACTCTAACTTATTCCTTCCCAGGAATAATATGAATAACAGATTCTTATTAGAGTATGTGTATTCTAACATTCCTTACCAGCTCAATGTATTAAACATTGGAATGAAAGGGTTTGAATATCCAAGTAGCTAATGTGGCAGTCTTTTAGAACTACTGTCCTTCCTTTGTAGGGAAACTAGCACAGTTGCTTCAAAGTTAACATATAACAACTGAACAAAATGGCAGCAATTAGAATTTAGTGAGGATGTCTTTAATTCTGGGTCCACTGTGCTTTGAACCTAGATGAGTGTAAAGTGAACAGAAACATATCAGTGTATGCTCATCAGCCTGGCCTTGGAAGGAATGATTATCACTGGACTCAAGTACAAGCACCCTGAGAAGTCTGGGCCTTCAGTTTTCTGATGGTCTAAATTAAATCCTTATAGAACATCCCTAGTCTCTAAAAACAATCAAGTCCCCTAAGCACTGAAGCATGTCACCCTATCTTAATGATCTGCAGAGAACTATCATTACCACCCCCACTGAATAACATTAACACTCCTCCCAAGAAGGCAAGCTCTCCAAGGGAGTTTATTCAAAACCCCTCCGTCTTGTTTTTGTTTTTTTTTTTTCTTTTTTGGGTCACACCAGCAATGCTCAAGAACCTCCTGGCTCTTCGCTCAGGAATTACTCCTGGCGGTGCTTGGGGACCATATGAGATGCAGCGTATGAACCTGGGGCGGCTGTGTACAAAGCAAAAGCCCTACCCGCTGTACTATCGCTCCAGCCCCACCCCTCGATCTTGTTGGCTCAACAAAGACTGGAATCTTTAAATTAATTGAATAATTTTACCTCTGCCTATGTATGCAGGCACTGTTTGACTTGCTTAGTTGAAATATTGATTCTGGGGACAGAGCAATAGTGCAGCTGATAGGGAGTTTCCCTTGCAAATGGCCAAGCTACGTTTGGTTCCTTACAGTTCCCGGATCCTCGCCTTAATGCAGTGATCCCTTAGTGCAAAGCCAGGAGTAAGAACTGAGCACAGCCAGGTACAGCCCAAAAAACAAAGTAATGATAATACTGAATCTTATCACAGCTCTATTCATGCCAGCCAGAATCTGGAAACAACTTAAATGCCCAAGAACAGAAGACTGGATAAAGAAACTTTGGTACATCTACACAATGGAATACTATGCAGCTGTCAGACAAAGTCATAAAATTTATCTGTAAATGGATGGACATGGAGATTATCATGCTGAGTGAAATTAGTCAAAAGGAAAAGTAAGGACAGATATAGAATGACTGCATTCATTTGTGGGATATAAATATATACCAATGTTCCACTAATTGTGAGAAATATAACCCCAGACTAGAACTCAGCATTGAATGTACACAAAGGGATTTACATGATAAACCCTAAATGTCTGTATGGCAAGCCACAGTGTGAAAAGAGAGAGAGAGAGAGAGAGAGAGAGAGAGAAGAGGAAAAGTGCCCGCCATAGAGACAGGCTGGGGGGGGGAGGGAACATGGGGACACTGGTGGTGGGAAATGTGCACTGGTATGGGTTGGGTGCACTGGTGAGGGATGGGTGCTGGAACACTGTATGACTGAAACCCAATCATGAACATCTTTACATCTTTTGTAATCATATAGCTCACGGTTGCATAATAAGAAAATAAATAATAATAGTAATAATGATAATGATGATGATGAGGAGGAGGAGGATGAGGATGAGGATGAGGGATGAATCCTAGGCAGGAGAAATCCTACAGTGGGTAGAGTGCAGGCCTCACACACAATTGACCAGATCTCAGGGGCTGGGTGATAGTACAGCGAGTAGCGCACTTGCCATGTATACAGCTGACCTGGGTTTGATCC
>JAJIBD010009718.1:0-54732 GCA_021461705.1 Cryptotis parvus
CAAAACCAGTAACAAAAATTTTTATTTTCCTGACCCCGAAAGAGCCCTTAATACATCAGCAGTAAGAAAGGTGAACAAGCAGTGCTTGATAAAATTTCACGGCCATCCTAGGCTGCCAAAACGAAGGACTAAAATGACTGTCTGTACTTTCAATGCACGCGTACACTGGCATCGGAAGCATACATTGAGGATTTGATGGTGCAAGCGCAAAAGATCAAGTACAACATCATTGGTCTGACTGAGATGAGGAAGCGCCAGTTGCGTCATGCTGTATTTGACACTGGAGAATTGTTTTTTGGAACATGCGACCGAAAGAGGCATCGGTGGCATTGGTATCCCCTTGTCAACACGAACATGGCTGTCAACATTGATTCATTTGAATGCGTAACAAACCGAATAGGGACGATTACACTTGAAGAGATGTGGCCCACTGCCAGCAATTTCTATCTTCATTGTCTACGCACCAACATCCACATACAAAGAAGATGAAATTGAGAAATTCTACATGGAACTGGAGGAGTTCTATAAAAAAGGTCACACATTCTACAATATCATAGTCAGTGATTTTAATGCCAAGATAGGACTGAGAAGATCGGCTGAAGAGCTCCACATCAGGACCCATGGCCTAGAATGGAACGAACAGGGTGAGAGACTATCTGGAGTTCATCATGTCCACCAACACCATTCAAGGGAACTAACAGTTCCAAAAGGCCGAAGTGAAACGTTGGACATGGGAATCTCCTGGTGGACAGTTCCACAATGAAATTGACCACATCATATTCAATCGACAGTTTTGTCTGACCGATGTTGCTGTCATCCCCAAATTCCAAACAGGATCGGACCACCCTCTCCCTTCGTGCAAAATTCTACTTCCCGCAATGGGGGAGAAAAGGCTGCAAAGTTTAAGAAGAGAACTCCAGAATGACCACCAACTGGGAACTCTTTGGCACCATTGCAGCAACATGGGAAGATACCACCATTGACAACATCGATGAAGAATACAACCGACTGGTTCAGCACCTCCATGATTGTCGAAGAATGCCGAGAGAGAGAGAAAGACACAAAAGCATGCCTGTCTTCTGGAAACTCTCGAACTCATTCACTAATGTGGCAAGGTGCGAGCCTCAGGAGACCAAATGCTAAAGTCCAAGCTTGCTAAAAGGTGCAGAGAAGCGATAAAAAGACCCTCAAAGACAGAAGAGCAGAAATGCTGGAAGATGCAGCAGAAGCCAGGAAAGAAAGTTCCAGCTGCCATGGAACACTTGAGAATGATTAGGCTCCTGGGCAACAACAGAAGCCTTCCACTGGTCTGCCTGTTTTCCTGTATGGTACTTCTAATCCATCTCTACACTGTCACTTTAGTGTTCCATTGGAAAAATGTTGGCTATCCATATTGATTCTTTACTTAAAGCTTCAACTTCAGTCATTCTAATGATATTTGAACTGAAATTCAGAATCCTGGACATGGTGTTAAAGATCCTGAATGACCTAATCTTTTCCACGGCTATAGATTTTTAAAAGGTTAAATCCCAAGCAATTCCCTGTGGTCAATAAGGTTTTATATGAAGCATCACTTCTTCCAGTCCTTTCTTGTTCTTCTACCTCAAAAAGGTCTGGCATTCTCTCTTTCGTCTTTCACTTTCCTCTAGATTTTCTGCTGCCCTTAAGTATACATTTATTTGTGATTATTTTTCTATATAATCACCTTACCATGTTCTATATGTTTTACAAAGATAATTTTGCTGTTCTCATAGTCTGTATGCTTCACAAGGCTATTGTTTTTTCATGTTAGTGTAAACATGTCACTGCAGTAAGATGTACCCAGTAACCTGTACCAGATGAATGCAGTCCCTGTCCATGAGGTGTTTTGTTTAGGGTGGTCATGTAATACTGTCAGTATTATTGAAGAAGATGTGGAACATGCTGGGATAAAAGACATAAAATAGGAGACAAAGAACAAGGTTTATTTCCCCACATGCCAGCCATTCAATTCATTGTTTCCTTGGAGAAAGGAATGAAATCTTTCAGTGAATACCATTTAGAGTCCATAATAACTGTTGATATCAAGGGACCAAGTAGTTAAGAATGAATCTCAGAAATTATTCATTAACTTAATGTGTAGTTTAATGACAAACTCTAGGAATATTTAGTTGAGGCCTCTGTTCTGACATATGTTTAGGCCTATGACTTTATACAAATCATTAGTTTCTCCAGACATGTATTCTCATTATAAAGCAAAGGGGATTGGATTTCTGAGTTATTGGTGCCTCTTTTATCATTACGATGGCATGATAATTTGTGAGTAGTACATGAAAACTGTGGAATCAATGAGTGAAAAGGAGAGGTCTTTTTGGAACTCCAGGAAAAACTCTACCTTATTTTAGGCTGCATATTCTCTACATGTTTGTGGCGCAGTGGGGGGTGGTGAGGGGGAAAGACTTGTCTGTTGTACTACTGCTGCTATCTTTTGTTATAATTCCCTTCAGTTTTTGTTTTTTGTTTTGGGGCCACACCTGGTGTTGTTCAGGGCATATTCTGGGCTCTGTGCTCAGGATCACTCCTGGCAGGCTTGGAGGATCATATGTGGTGCCAGGGATCCAACCCAAGTAAACTGCATGTAAGGCAAATATTCTATCCATTGTACTATCACTCCAGCCTACTTCAAATTTTAAAAAAAATTTGTCTCTTCCAAAGAAACCTGGAACTTCAATTCTCAGGGATAAATATCAATATATTTATAGATATAAATATTCCTTAAATACAAGATCTTTAAAGAATGGCCAAATCAAATTTCTTTTTTTTTTTTTGAGATTATTCTTACTCTGAGAGTCAAATGACATCTGTAAGTAGATTAGTCTAGTATTCATTGACATTCAACTTACTATAAAATGCTAAGTTTCTGCATCCTATTTATCTTGTTTTCCTGTTTATCCCCTTCCAAGCAATTTTCATACTAATTTAGTTCTAAACATGTTTTATATATTTTAAGTTTTAATTCAATGGGAAGGAAAATTTCTTGCTTGTTCACTGATATTCATGAGTTCATTTACAAATAAGAGTGATTTTCACATAATTGCATAGGAATATGGTTTCTTTACCTTTAATATAAGATTACTGAAAAAATAAAATTCACGACCTTATAACTTTGTACCAGAGATTATAGTCCTAGGTCCTCAGGGATAATAACTATAGAAATAAATTAATAACAAACAAGTCCTAAAATTTCAGTGTTATGCACAGTAAAAATTCATATCTTTCTCAGTGTCTAATTATCAGTTCCTTGTCCAACACCACTCAGTAACCAAATTTTATTCTATCATGTGATTAAACTGTTTTTTTTAAATTTTTCTTTTTGTTTTTGGGTTGCACCTGGTAGTTCTCATGTCTTAGTCCTGGTTCTGTGCTAAGGGATCACTTCTGTGATCAGGGATCACGGTTGCCTCATAGTGCTCAGGCAACCATATGGGGTATAGGAGGAGATCAAACCAGGGTCAACCACGTTCTAGGCAAGCAGCCGGCCTGCTGTACTATCTTTCAGCCCCATAACTAAACATTTATTAGTCTGAGCATCTTTCTGGATTGTCTGTACACACTCAAGAAACTGATGAAGAAATTGATTGGATATGAGAAATGGTGCCTAAAAAAAAGTTTGTTTCCCTCTGATTAACACCCTGGAATGCTCAGTGCTCAGTGAACCATCTGAGATGCTGCGGGTAGAGCTCTGGTTGACTGCATGCAAGGCAAGCACCCTATCCACTGTTCTAGTGCTACAGCCTTATGTGCAAGCTTTTAATGGATAAAAAGTGAAACTGGTAATTATCAATTATATCCATGTTGCCTTACAATTCAATTTTCTGATCATGTAAAACTGTTAAGGACTTTGAGTTTTGAGTCTAGAAGTGTGTCCTGAAGGAGGAAGTTTGAGTAAGCAATCAGCAGACAATAGAATAGTGTCTCCACTAAAGTGTTTCCAACATTTATTGACACACCCAATTTAGCAGTAAATCTCCTTAGAGATTAGAAATATTTCCCTCTTCCAAATTTCCCTCCTTAATGTAAAGACATAACATGAATTTTCTTGCAATGTATTGCATATTATTCTGTATATGTACTATCAGAGAACAAGCAAATTCAAGCTATCATGTGCTCTTAAGCTTTCCTCTATTACTATTGATTGTATAATATCAATGGTTATATAATATAGTTACTACTTCTATAGGAATCAAGGAAAATACTCAAAAAGTGATTTTTAGCAAAATAAGCCCTTTAAAAGATGACATTTAAAGAAAATTTTTTCAACATTACTAAATTTCTATTTAAGCAATAGTTGGTTGGTTAACTTTGATTTTTAAAAACTAATAAAAATATATTGATTGCACAAAGATAATTAAAAATTATAGATAATTACAACCTATGCTACTTGACAGTCTAGAAAATATGTAAAATCAAATGTGATAGTAAAATAGAAATAATAATTTAAAATAAGAACAATATACTTGTTGGAATAAATAAAGGGATGTCTCAAGAAATAATCAAGCTGAAATTGCACAAAACAGTTATAAAAGCACTATTCTTAATTTATAATTTGAAAATTAACCAAATCCAACTTAGAGAAAATGGTCAAAACATTTATTTTTTAGATGTTTCAACAAAAATTGTTCACTTGTCCCAAGGAAACATTATGCTTCAAACTATATTCCAGAAAAATTTTATACTAAGAAATAAAAATATCTAATTATAAATTTGTGATATTTAAACTGGTGTTAAAAATAAGGACATTGAAAAAAATGTACTATTGGACTCTTATTGAAATACACATTGTAATCTCTTTCATAGGATGATAGTCTGTCTTCTTTAAATAACCTTGTTCAAAGGATAGAAAATGACTCTACCGGGGCCGGGGCGATAGCCCAGCGGGTAGGGCGTTTGCCTTGCGCGCAGCCGGCCTATGCCGGCCTGGGTTCGATCCCGGCATCCCATAAGGTCCCCCAAGCACCGCCAGGAGTAATTCCTGAGTGCAGAGCCAGGAGTAACCCCTGAGCATCACTGGGTGTGACCCAAAAAAGCAAAAAAAAAAAAATGCCTCTACCTTTACTGCATTTTAAAAATTAATTTTTCAGAGGTTTGGAAATGGCTTGTGGGTAGAGTGTCTGCCTTGCAGAGATGAGGAAGCAAGTTTGATCCCAGCACAGACACACATGAGTGTAATTCCAGTGTCTCTGCCATTTGTGATGGCTAAACTACAAAGAGAGTGATCTCCAGAACACCATAACCAAGTATATATAGACATGGCAGTTCAAGTCTATGATCTCTGGTGAGTAACCAAAATAAAGTTATGAGCACCACAACCAACTGTATGAACACTACAACACTGCTCCCTGTCCTCTACAGTCATCGCAACAACCTTACAATTACCACTCCCAACAACAGACTAGGGGGAAAATAAAACAAATAATTAAAAAAAAACAATTTTTAAAAATTAAGTAATTTTTTAAACTTAACAGTACTTAATTTTCCTCATACTTTTATTCATCCTACCCAAGACTATTCTGGGTCTTTCAGAGCTATTAAGTTAGATGGGTGTTGTTGGATAATTTTCCCTTTGAAACAGTTATCATCACTGGTGGAATAATGATTTATTTGACTAGATAGGCCAAAGCACAAAATGGAGAAGCCTGGGAAACAGAGCAGAGTTCAAACAAAACAGTGTATTAGGTAGATTTTTTTTCAGCGATTCTTAATTACTTCCCTTTCATTAAGCCCCTTCTTTAAGTTTCTCATTGTGAGGTTTAACTGCACATAACCTCAGACTGGGCACTGTTTGGACCTTCCCTTTGTTCTTTCATCTTGAATTCCTTTTCCTTCTCTTTCTCCTGGATGACATTTAGCAATAAAAGCAACTAATCTTCAGTAATACATAAGTGAATCTTAAGGTCTTGATGCTATTCCATCCATCTGTCCGTCCGTCCGTCCATCCATCCGTCCATCCGTCCATCCATAACAATAATTAAACTTTGATCTTGAGAACATGAATATATTCATTCTTTTTTGGGAAGCTGGCAGAAAAGTCTGAGGGTGTGGGACAAGGGCATCATTATTGCCATCAAAAGTGAACTACCTGTATCATATTTGCAGCCTGCTCCTTCAAAAATGGTCATTTTTATTTCCTCCCAGATATGTAATGGGATAATGGGTTTGTAATGAAGAGAAATATCTTCTGATATTTGTATAATTTATGTTACAGAGATTATCCAAGTATTTGTTAAACTATAATTATCTCCATTAGGTGATGGTCACAATCTAAAGTATATTAAAACATCTATTATTGAAACTAATATGTAAATTTGATAGTACATATTGCTACTAGATAAATTAAATTGAACATTTTAAACATTGTATTAACTAAATTAAGCATAAGAGTATATTCTGCTTTAAAGCTCAAAATAAAAAGTCATGTATCTACTATAAAATAGAGGAGGATTGATAGATAGATAAAGTGATGTCTTGAAGTTCTTGCATTAGGATGTGATAATCAAGCACTTGATCACTTGACATTCCGTTACTCATCAATTTACTCAAGTGGGTACCAGCAACATTTCCATTTGACCCTATCACATGCCAGTGTAGCCTAATGGCATCTGTTTGCTTCAGGAATATGAAGAGCCACGTGGGCGGCCGCGTGATCTTTTGACATCCCATGGGATCCAATTGGTAACAGCTCTAGGCCAACAGTTATCTACAAATTGCATTACACGCCCAGCCCATCTTATTTTGCTGCCTTGGCAAACAAGACAGCATCCCTGACTCTGGATCGTTGATGGAGGTTGGAACTCCGGTTCCTTCTCTAACTTCAGTGAGAAGTGATATTCCAAGCTTACTCTTTCGATTCCTCTTTGGGTGACCCAAATAGCGTTCTTATCATGCTTTTGTAGGGCCCAGGTCTCTGAGGCATATGTTAATGCAGGGAGAAAGGTGGAGTCAAAGAAATGTGCCTGGAGTTGGAGGTTCTTTGTCCTTTTTAGCTATTTATTCGATGCTATTGAAGGCATTCCATGCCGCTTTCTTCCTCCTGCACAGCTCAGGTTTTAGTTCGTTCATCATGTTGAGTTCTTGACCTAGATACACATAACTGCTGCATTCAGAAATGTTGTTCCATTGGGAGTGAATGGGGCCTCTGGAAATAGTTCATTTTTCATGAACATTGTTTTGTTGACATTCAGCTATCTTTCCACATTCTCGGTTGTAGTCAGCTAGCATTTGTGCCACTTGGCTAATGTTTGGTGTTATTAGAACAATGTCATCAGTGAAGCGGAGGTGGTGTAGTTGCCAACCTCCCATTCCTTCAATTTCCCATTTCTTCACTCCCATTCCTTCCCATTCTAATTGTCACATGATGTTCTCGAGGGCGGCACTGAAGAGTTTCGGAGAAATAGTAATTCCCTGCCGAATCCCTCTTTTGACATCAATGATCACTTCTTTGTAGAATGGTGAGATACTGGTGGTGAATCCATAATAGAGCTCACAAAGGATCTTGATGTATTGGGTTTGAATGCCCTATTTGGCTAGGGCTTCAGTGACCGCTTTGGTCTCAACAGAATTGACAACTTTCTTTAAATCAATGAACGAGAGACAGAGTGGCATCTTGAACATCTTACAACCCTCAGTGAGCTTGGTTACCATGTGGATATGGTTGATTGTTCTGAATCTTTTCGGAAGCCAGCTTGCTCACATGGTTTTCCTTCATCTAATTTACCATGTTCTGCCAATTTTGTTCAGGATGACTCGAGTGAGCAGCTTGTAGATGACAAACAACAGGCAGATGGGCGATAGTTGCCAATGTCATGGATGTCTCCCTTCTTGAACAGTAGAACTGTCCTTCTGGTTTTCCATTGGGAGGGCACCCTGCATTCAGAGAGGTAGCATGTGAAGAGCCGAGCCAGTGTATTGATGAGTACTGACAGCAGTTCTTTAGGTGTTAGGGTCTGACTTTTTTCTTGGCCTGGTGTTGTTCCCTTCTTTACCAACAAATTGGCATGTTGAATTTCAGAAGGAAGAATGTTTATGACCTATCCATCCTGCGGAATTTGGTATGTGGGCAGGTGGATGTAGCTATTAAAGATATCTGAGTAGAAGTCATGAGAATCAAGCACATTTGGATTAAATCTATAAATAAGAGATGAGCATTAACTACTAAACAGAAATATTCCATGTTTACAAAAATGTCCCTAGGTAAAGAAAATGGACAATGAGATCATGATTTAATTTAATTTTGGTGTTTGGACCACACCTGATTGTATTCAGGGTTTTAATGCTGGTTCTCTGTTTAGGGATCACTCTTACTGCAGCTCAGGGGAAAAATATGTCGTGCTAGAAATTGAACCCAGGTAAGCTTCATGCAGGGCAAACATCTTACCTTCTGTACTCTCTCTTCAGCCCTGCTCCTGTTATTTTTTAAATTTATTCCTTTCAATTAAATCTATTTCAGGAGTTATATAAGACATAATAAACGTGCATTTTAGTCATAAAAATAAACAATAAAGCCTTTGTTTACTAACATTTACAATTTACATTTAGTGTAAACCAGTACAAGACACTGGTTAACACTAATATGTTAATAGGATTGTGTCTGCCCAAGTGGTGGCATTTGGGTAGCAGCTACTACCACAGGGATTGGGGCCAGGATGTGAGGAAGTTCTCTGAGAACTATAGGGTTTCACACTGGTTTGCAATCAGGATGCAAATTGAAGCATTACAGCGTATGGTTTAGAATTCTATGTAAACATACCACAGTAGGTGAAAGTTTATATCCTCTGTGCAATTTTATTTTTTCTCCTGGTAGATCCAAGTTGGGATCACAATCCCAACTTGCTTTTTTTTTTTGACTGAAATTGACAATCTGATCCGAAGGTTAATATGGAAATTCATGTGTAAACAACCATTACAGGACATATGTAAGGAATTTTTTAATTATTTTAAAAATAATAATAATTTTACATATACATTTAAAGCTTGGGAAATAAAGACATATCCCCATAGAAGATAAAGGGCCAATAATACATAAAAATGTTCTCATATTATGGAAATACAAACCCACATGATACGAGAACACAACACCATTATAATAAAAGGTAAGTATTGGCAAGGATGTAGAGAAATTTGAACCGCATGCATTTCTATTGGGAAATGTAAATTGATTTATTGCTTTAGAAAACAATCTAACGTATTCTTTTTTAAAAATAAAGCTACTATATATTTAGCATTTTCACTTATAGATATATGTCCAAGCGAGATTTAAAAAGAAGACTTATGAAACTAGTGCTCAGATATTCATAGTAGTTGAAAAATGAAAGCAGAACATTTGTTGATAAGATCATGAATGGATAAATAAAATGTGGTATTTCCATACTCTGGATATACCCCCACTCCATAAAGGCCTCCATTTTCCACATCCGGACTTCTCCCTCGTCAGAACTCCACCCAGCAGACCAGCCTATCAAAGCCCAGCTCATTGAGATCAACCCTGCAGCAGTCTTTTTAAATCCGGCTCAGGTATGCTGATCCAGAGACTCACAGACATGGGGCAGAGCTGCTCCTGGCTCTTCCTGTGCCCAGCCGCAAACAAGGTGCCCAGGAAGGATAGCGGGTTCTAGCCCTGGCCTGCCACCCCAGCAGAGCCTTGCAACAAGCCAGACGACCCCCACTCCATGAGGGCCTCCATTTTCCACATTCAGATTTCCCCCTTGTCAGAACTCCACCCAGCAGACCAGCCTATCACATCCCGGCTCAGAGGCCGCGAGGTTCATCAATAAGTGCTGGATTTAGAGATGACTACAAGAGTATGCTACCCGCGGCACAGCCTGGCAAGCTACCCATGTCATATTTGATATGCCAAATACCAGTAACAATTTTAGACCTCATTCTCATGACCTGATGGAATGATTTGAGGCCTTTATGTTCCTGGAGCAAGCAGATGCCCTTGGGCTCTACTAGCATGAGACAGGGCATATGGAGATGCTACTGGTGCCTGCTCGAGCCAATCGAAGATGAACGGGAAGACAGTGATACAGTGATACAGTGAATTCTGAAGCACTATCCAGTCAAAACTGATCCTGGAAATAAAAGAAAGGGCTCTGTCCCCATATGGACAGTAAAAGCAGAAGTCCTGAAATTCAGGTAGAAAGGACTTGAAACTTGTAAGGTAGGTAAGTGATGTTCTAAAAGGCTTGGGGACATTGGTGGTGGGAAATGGGCACTGGTGGAGGGATGGTTCTGGAACACTGTATGACTGAAACCCAAACATAAACATCTTTGTAATTGTATAACTCACAGTGGTATAATAAAATAGTAAAAAATAATAAAATAGCAATGCTTAACCCCAAATAAAGAATCAAAAAGTCTGAAAAATAAATAAACAAACAAATAAATACATAAGTAGAGAAATAGATAAATAAAAAAATAAAAGGCTATGGATTGTGATTCTCCTTCAAAAATCAAATTGAAAGATTAGGACTAACATTTTATAGGTGAAGGCACAATTCCCTGAACTTGGAAAAAAAATGAGTCATGCAATGTTTTCAGTGTCCTGATTTTTTAGATTTTCTTTTATGGCTCATAGACATTCTTTCCTAAGAAAAATGTGAGACCCATATTTAAATAACTTCATCTCAATGGTGGGTGATGAATAACCAAATAGTATGGAAAGAAAGAACATGAAAACTGGTACTCAGCAGGAAACATACCACCTAAGTGGAATGGGAGATAGGACAGGAAGTGGGCATTGACTGCGTTGAAGGAAGACTAGTCGGAAGCGGAAATGATACTGAAAGGTGGTTAATTGTTCTGTATGAAACCCTATTGATAACAGTACTGTAAACCACAATGCAAAATCTCATTTATAAAAAGTTTCCTTCTAGTGGCAGACTGGTGAGTGGGAGGCAAATTAGGGGAAAAGGGGAAATGGGTGGTGGGAAGTGGGCACTGGTGAGGGGATCAAAACTAGGTATGTCTGAAACTCAATCATGAATGACTTTGTAACTTCATGGTGATTAAAAAGCAAAAGCAAACCAAAGTCAAGTTACCAGCCCACCTGTCTCTTATATGGAGGACTCTAGCAGGAAATCTCTTACAGTGGAACCGTGAATAATCCACAGTGATCTCTATTTTAAGTTCAGTTAATTAGTAAATGCACTCAGGTTGTTGTAATAAGCGTAAATGGACAGTCATTTACACTTAAATTGTAGACTTAAATGAAGACACTTAAATTATAGACTTTTATAGTGACTTGTCTGTATTAAAAAGTTACTATTCAGAAACAACTGGTATTTTGCATTAATTTTTCATTGATTTACATGCTGCATAACAGAAATTAATTTTTGTAGTGACATCTGTAATGTTCTATAGCAGAACAATTGATTCTTGGTATGTTATTCTGGTGGTGGCAGCCAGATTCTGTGGAATGATTGACTGGCTTTGTAGAAGTGAGGGTTCAACCTGCCCCAGGCATTATTCACATGGTTTTGGAGAAGAAAAGCTGAACATTGGTGAATCTAAAACAGATCCCCCTCTGTAATGTGGGGGGGGTTGGTTCAGCCAATCACTTGAAAGCCTTAAGAGACAAAAAGTTTAGTTCCTCTGAGAAAGAATCCCTGATTCTTGATTGTCTTTGTACTTGACTCTTCTTTGACCTACTAGCTTGCCAACTTGCCTTGGAAGTTTTGAACTTATGAGAAAACAGGATTGCAAGAACTTATTCCTTAAAATAACCCCTGTCTCTGCCTTTTTTTTTCTTTATGTCTTTTATGGTTTCTCTTTGTCTGAAGAACCCTGAAATATTGCCCAAAGGAATTTTCCAAGTGAAAGTAGTCATTCTCTTAAAGACCTGAGCCTGGCAAGGAATATAATCCCTGTCATCAGATTCTACTAGGCAAGTTGTTGCAATGTGTGTGCAGATTTTATAGGAAGAGATACATATCCCACCTTCTAAAGAATTTGTGACCTCTTTGCCCAAATAAGAACACTTAAGATACATTATCTAATTCTGTGCAATTTCAAATTATTGACACCATAATTACTTTGAGTTGGGAAGGATTTGCTCTACATGATTTCTAGTGTGTCAGTAACTTCAGAACTCTACAGGGAGTGGTTGAACAAAATGATAACTAATGTTGCTGGCCTTAATGAAATTGCATAAAATAATAGTCAGAGAGGAAGAAAATCAAGAATGAAAAATGGACAAAAAAGAAAATTTAAAAAATCTGTTCTGGGGCAACCCCATCAAAAATGGGGAGAAGAAATGAACAGAAACTTCAGCAAGGAAGAAATTCGAATGGCAAAAAAAACATATGAAAAAAATGCTCATCATCACTAATCATCAGAGAGATGCAAATCAAAACAACAATGAGATACCACTTTACACCATAGAGATATTCAAAAGAGCACATATTCAAAAGAGCAAGAACAAGTGCTGGCGTGGATGTGGGGAAAAGGGGACACTCATCCATTGTTGGTGGGAATGCCGGCTGGTACAGCCATTCTGGAAAACAATATGGACATTCCTCCAAAGACTAGAAATTGAACTCCCATTTGACCCAGCCATACCACTCCTGGGAATCTACTCTGGGAAACCAAAAATATGCAATGGAAACACCATCCCTACTTTTATGTTCATAGCAGCATTATTCACAATAGCCAGAATCTGGAAGCAACGAGAGTGCCTGAAAATCGATGACTGGATAAAGAAGCTTTGGTACATCTACACAATGGAATACTATGCAGCTATTAGGAAAAATGAAGTTATAAAATTTGCCTATAAATGGATGGACATGGAGAAGATTATGTTGAGCGAAATTAGCCAGAAGGAGAGAGACAGATACAGAATGACTGCATTTATCTGCATAACATAAATATATATGTACATATTATGATACCAATATCCAAGATCAAGTGAAACATATATCAGGAGGTCTTGTCAAAGGTGGAAATTATCACAAACGTGTGGGAGTCAGAGGCTAGGTAAGACAGAAAATGGAACAGTGTGCTAACAATATTCGAGGGTACTAATGCCAACCTAGAACTGAGCATTAAATAGAGGCAAAAAGATACACATGACAACCCTTTAATGTATGTTCTGTAATCCATAGTCTGGAGGGAAGGAAAAGAGAAAGAGAGAGAAAGGGAAAGAAATAAAGAACCTGCCATGGAGCAGGGCTGGGGGAGGGGAGAGGGAACCGGGACGTTGGTGATGGGAGATGGGCACTGGTGGCAGGATGGGTGCTGGAACACTGTATGACCAAAACCCAAATATGACCTTTTTAATTGTATATCTTTGTAATTGTAAAAATAAAAAAAATTTTAAAAATCTGCTCTGGGAACCAGAGCGATAGCACAGCAGGAAGGGCATTTGCCTAGCATGTGGTCTACCCAGGTTTGATCCCTGGCATTCCATATGGGGCATTCCATATGGTCCTCTGAACACCACTGTATCACTGTCTTCCCATTCATCACCGATTTGCTCGAGCAGGCACCAGTAACATCTCCATATGTCCTGTCTCATGCAGTAGAGCCTAAGGGCATCTGCTTGCTCCAGGAACATAAAGAGCCTCAAACCATTCCATCAGGTCATGGGAATGAGGTCTATAATTGTTACTGGTATTTGGCATATCACATATGACACGGGAGGCTTGCCAGGCTCTGTCATGCAGGTGGCATACTCTTGTAGTCACCTCTAAATCTAGCATTTATTAATGAACTGCGCGGCTGCAAGCAGCTGTGCTAGCCTGCCTGTGATAGGCTCTTCTGCTGGATGGAGTTCTGACGAGAGGGAAGTCTGGATGTGGAAAATGGCAGTCCACATGGAGTATGGGGTTGTCTGGCTTCTTGTGAGGCTTTGCTGGGGTGGCGGGCCAGTGCTATAATCCGCCATCCCACCCGGGTGCCTCGTAAGCAGGTAGGCACAGGGAGAGCCGGTAGCATCTCTGCCCCATGTCTGTGAGTCTCTGGATCAGCATACCTGAGCACCACCAGGAGTAATTCCTGAGTGCAAAGGCAGGAGTAATCCCTGACATTGCCGGGTGTGACCCACCTTCCCCAAAAAAGCTATTGTAGTGGAAATGATAGCTATTATTTTAAAAGAAAATAATTTGTATATGTAAAATTTCTTCATTTTAAGAGCAGCAACTGACAAAGTTAATAACTATACTTATATAAGATTCTGGATAAAGTGTGTTAGCATTATATGGATGGGTTTCTCTTTATTTCTCAAGCTTATTGCATATAATTGCAATATGATTTTATTGTAGTAGTCCACTTTACAGCAATACAAGCATAATTAACATTGAAGGGTGGAGGCAGGGTATGAATTGCTTATGTTGCAGGTTCACCAGACAGGCTAGCTGACAAACGTAAATATAGGTCCAAAGTGTTCCTTTGTGGTTATCTATTTTCAGGTTTAGAGGGTTCTCCTCTTTTTTTTTGAGTGAGGGTCCCTGGCAATAATCACTGGAGAAGGCTTCAAGAGTATGAGAAGGCATTTCAAATATGGCTCACCAATGCCCATATTTATAAGGTATTTCAGAAGTGTGTTAGCAGGAGCACCTTTGATTTTTTATTTAGGTTGCACCATTTACAAATCTATATATTTATCTGCTTTTGCCTTTCACGTTTCTAATTATATTAATAAGTAATACATTCTATTTTTCCCATCTACGGATTGGTGTGATACCTCTCCATCATAACGGTGCCCACCCATGTCCACTGCATCATGGTCTATTTCCAATCAACATTTTCATCACTTTGGGTTATTAAAATGTTAATTCACATATAAATTATGGGGATATGTAATGAATATCAGTAAATACACAAATTAAACTTTTAATTATATGATGATGTCTATTCTGTTTTGTACAGATTGACTTCTAGCCTACTAGCCAGACCACAATATGAGTGTCTTTCAGTTTTTATTTGATATGTATTTAGGAAAACTCAGACCCATTTTATTGCCCCAAAGAATATGTGAGTAAATGAAGTAAAATTGTTCAGAACCCTTACTTTCTTTTTTTTTTTTCTTTTTTGGGTCACACCGGCAATGCTCAGGGGCTTCTCCTGGCTCTGCCCTCAGGAATTACTCCTGGTGGTGCTCGGGGGGACCATATGGGATGCTGGGGATCGAACCTGGGCCAGCATGGTCTGGCTGCGTGCAAGGCAAACGCCCTACCTGCTAGGCTATCGCTCTAGCCCCAACCTTACTTTCTTTATCAGTTGGATCACTCCATGGTGTACAGAGCATTTCATCATTCTTGAATTTCTTTAGGATCTGAATTTTATTCATATTCGTTAAATATATGACTAATATACATTTATTATTATATTTATCTTTGTGTGTGTGGTTTTTGAGCAGCTCCCACAAGGGTTTTGGCTTACTTCTGAGCCTTGGCTCAGAGAATCAGTCCTGGTGAAACTTGGGGGGACCATATGTGATGCTGGGGATCAAACTGGGATGGCCCTGTGCATGGCAGGTGCCTTAATTCCTATACTAGCTATCCAGCTGTATATATTTTCCTCTGGTAAGGGTAAAAGATTTCCTTTCAAATGATTATGGCATAAACAATTACTCCTGTGATGACACAGGGACCTTAATTTCATTATTATAATGAAAAGAAACCATCTCGGTGATAATAAATACTGTTGTTTACCTGCTCCAATAAAAACATATTGAATTCTTCACAAAATGACTCCTAGATAAGTTGGAGTTTATCCAGTTGTTGGAAATCTATTTTTGTGACAATTATTTATTTTAAAAAGGGCTTGTTACATTATCGTTGCCAGTAGGTTTTGGGGGTGATTGAGGGAAAGAGGTTTTTTTTTTTTTGGTTCTTTTTTAGAAAGTAATTTTTCTCCATTGAATTTTGTCTTGTGTTTAAGTGACATGTGACCCAATAACCTCCAACTAGTGACCATGAAGTAACCAGCCTGGCAACTGAAAAGCATGCTCCTAAATGAGGCTGGCACCAAGAAGGAGAGGCAGAGGAGCAGAGCCAAGATCCTATGCATGAAGGTTGTTCAATCTATCAAAGTCTCATTAGCTAGATGTGTTTGTAAATGGTTTCAGATGATTGAATCAGGCTTTCTAATCATTGCAGCAACAAGCATACAGCATCAAGCATGAAGCATGAAAAATCCAGGTTCTTGTATATTTTCTGTTTTGACTGCTGTACTTAGTTAATGTAGTATCAGGATTAAGATCTCATTTTACTGACATAGTTATTTATTTTTTAAGGGGTGGGCATATCCAGTGATGCTCAGCAGTTATTTCTAGCTCTTTCCTCAGGAATTACTCCTGGTAGTGCTCAGGGGACCATATGGGATTCGGGTATTGAACCTGGGTTGGCTGTGTGCAAGACAAACACTATGTCTTGTTCATATTTGTTGGTTCAGCAAAGAAAAAAAATATCACTACTTCCTCACTAATCTTCTGAAAAGTGTAGGGAATGTATATTTTTTGTGAGTTGGAGACTTTCTTACATCTTCTTAAAGACTTATTCCTGGACTAGATACTAAGCCCACTCTATTTCTGGATAGATATGTATAAGCAACATCATATTTCAATATACATAAATGAATATTTCACAAATATTCAGAATTAAGATTTAAATATTCTTATCATTACAAATTTTGAAACCTTATTTTACATTTGTAGCAATTATTTCAAAGAAAGTGGTAAATTACTTACCACTTGTATAAAGAATATATTCATAAAGAATAAAGAATATATTCATATATTCTTTGTATCACGATCACGATCTTCCCGTTGATCATCTATTTGCTAGAGCGGGCACCAGTAATATCTCCATATGTCCTGTCTCATGCCAGTAGAGCCAGGGGCATCGGCTTGCTACAGGAACACAAAGAGCCTCAAACCATTATATTAGGTCATGGGATAGACCCTAATATAATTGTTACTGGAATTTGGCATATCATATAAAACACGAGAAGCTTGCCAGGCTTGCCGAGCGGGAGGCAAACTCTTTTAAACACCTCCAAATAAAGCATTTATTGATGAACCGCCCGGCCGCTTGCGGCCGCGAGACCGGGCTGTGATGGGCTGGTCTGCTGGGTGGAGTTCTGAAGAGACCGGAAGTCCAAAAGTGGAAAATGGCGGCGCCCGTGGAGTGAGGAGGGGTGGCCTGGCTTGTTGTGAGGCTCTGCCGAGGTGGTGGGCCAGGGCTAGAACCCGCCATGCCTCCCGAATGCCTCATGAACGGCTGTGCACAGGGAGAGCAAGGAACAGCTCTGCCCCATGTCTGAGAGTCTCTGGACCAGCATACCTGGGCGGATTGAGGAAAAAGCTGCAGGGTGGGTGTCAGTGATCCGGGCTGTGATGGGCTGGTCTGCTGGGTGGAGTTCTGACGAGACGGAAGTCCAAAAAGTGGAAAATGGCGGCGCCCGTGGAGTGAGGAGGGGTGGCCTGGCTTGTTGTGAGGCTCTGCCGAGGTGGTGGGCCAGGGCTAGAACCCGCCATGCCTCCCGACTGCCTCATGAACGGCTGTGCACAGGGAGAGCAAGGAACAGCTCTGCCCCATGTCTGAGAGTCTCTGGACCAGCATACCTGGGCGGATTGAGGGAAAAAGCTGCAGGGGTGGGTGTCAGTGATCCGGGCTGTGATGGGCTGGTCTGCTGGGTGGAGTTCTGACGGACGGAGTCCAAATGGAAAAGGCGGCGCCGTGTGACCTTGAGGCTCGCCGGGGGGGCCAGGGCTGACCCCATGCCTCCCGGCCTCCGCCAGGGAGAGCACACTCTTCCCATCTGAGAGTCTCTGACCACATACCTGGCCGAAGAAAAACTGAGGGTGGGTGTCAGTGATCCGGGCTGTATGGGCTGGTCGTGGGTGGTTCTGCGGACGGAGTCAAAGTGGATAATGGCGGCGCCCATGGAGTGAGGAGGGTGGCCGGCTGTTGTGAGGCTCTGCCGAGGTGGTGGGCCGGGCTAGAACCCGCAGCCTCCCGAAGCCCATGAACGGCTGTGCACAGGGAGCAAGAAACAGCTCTGCCCCATGTCTGAGAGTCTCTGGACCAGCATACCTGGGCCGGATTGAGGAAAAAGCTGCAGGGTGGGTGTCAGTGATCTGGGCTGTGATGGGCTGGTCTGCTGGGTGGAGTTCTGACGAGACGGAAGTCCAAAAGTGGAAAATGGCGGCGCCCGTGGAGTGAGGAGGGGTGGCCTGGCTTGTTGTGAGGCTCAGACATGGGGCAGAGCTGTTCCTTGCTCTCCCTGTGCACAGCCGTTCATGAGGCAGTCGGGAGGCATGGCGGGTTCTATATTCTTTGTATACAAAGAATATATCAGACATACTTGCCATATTCTATGTGACTAAATAAACTATATATTAACTATTCAGTATATAAATATAAACTATTTATATATTAAAATGTAAAATGATATGTATATGATGCATATATATCTTGAATATGGTCTTTGTAACAAATTTTGTTTTGGGACCACACTTGTCTGTGTTCCAGGATTTCTTCTGGATTTATGTTCAGGGATCATTCCTGGTGGTGGTTTGAGACATAAAGGGTTAAACTCTATGGGATGCTGGGACTTAACCAGGTCAGGCATGTTCAAGGCAGGTGCTTAATCTGGTGTATTATGCTAGTTTTAAACTTCTACATAATTAGTTCATTGAATTCTCATACAATCCCTAAAGTAAAAGTATGGTTGTTCAGTTTTAGAGATTAAGAACTGAAACCTGGAGGCTAAAATGATCTTCCAAGGTCACAGACCGTGGACATGGAAAGAAGTCTTCTTAGTCCAGTGCCCCACTTTATGCTGGGGAGGATCACCATGCTGCAGTGTAGAGTTAATGAGATAAGACTGAAGGATAATAGGCTTTGGAATTGTTTACTAATGGGACTGGAATTAACCCTTTTAAGGGGCCCTAGGAGCAAGCTAAAAGATAGCATGCTCCCACGTGTTAACAAGAGCCAGCGAAAATCGTATTCTACTCCTTTTGCCCAGATAGCTTACTTTTCGGCTTCTCCAGCTAGAAGATAGGTTTTTACATGTCTAAGAGGATGTGTAAAAGATAAATAGCTGCCAGACATCTAAATCAGCTCTACCAACAATGACTCTTCTGAACATACTAGTTACCTTTGGCACAGTAATCAAGTCATCCACACTGATAGGACTAGATACATGAATCAGCACAGATATAATAAAATGTGCACTGGTATTGGAACAGTGTATGACTGAAACTCAATCACAAACAACTTTGTGATGGTCTATTCATGGTGACATAATAAAATTAAAAAAAAGAAAGTAAAATAAAGTGCCTGGGGCAATCATGGACCTAAAATTCTGACATATCTAATAGTCTTGCTCATTTGTACTTAGTCTCAGACCCGATCAATTAGGACATAACTTCTAAGTACCCCTTGTTTACTTCATTTTTGCCACCTGCCCAGAAACCAATACAACATTAAGCCATAATGATTAATATATTCACATGCAGCAATATCAAGATATGTAAAGTAAATAAATATTAATAGGCCTAAAGAGAGACAATGACTGCATCACAACAACAGTAGAATAAACAACCCACTTAAACTGAGCTGATCATTCAAAAGAAAATCACCAACGTGGGGCTGGAGTGATAGTACAGAGGGTAGGGCTTTTACTTTCAAGTGGCCAACCTGGGTTTGATCCTAGGCATCCCATGTGATCCTCCGAGCACCACCAAGAGTAATTACAGAGCCAGGAGTAACCTCTGAGCATTGCTGAATGTGATCCAAAAAGCAAAAAATAATTAAATAAACTGGCTTCTCCAGACCCATAAATTAATAAAATAAAGGTGACTAATTTTTTTTTTGCTTTTTAGGTCACACCCATCAATGCTCAGGGGCTCATATGGGATGCCCGGGAATTGAACCGGGTCAGCTGCATGCAAGGCAAACGCCCTACCTGCTGTGCTATTGCTCTTATAAAGAATAAATGATTTGAATGGCAGCTTTATCGTTTCATCATTTCTTAGAAGGTGAATACATTTCATGAACTACTTATGCTATCAGTACCTTTGACTCTTGCTATTTAATTTTTCTGTGTGGCATTCTTGGTAGTTGGCATATCAATGAAATAATTGGTAATTTAAACTGGCCTCTGAGAACAGATAACATGACATTCTTAAGTGCCTGTACTAATGTAGACACTTAATGAGTTGAAAAATAGATGAAGTATTTTTATACCCTTTCATCCATGACCACACAATAAAAGGGTAAGCTTGACATTTAGAGAGAATTTGAGGAGGGTTTCTTCAGAGGGATCTATTAGAGAAAGGGTTCCACTTACTAGCACTAAGATTACAAAATGATAATTTTGCTTCGTTTTATTTTTAGTTCTTGGGTCACAGGCAAATATCAGGGGTTACACTCTTCACTCAGTAATCACTTCTTTCAGTTATTTGGGGAACCAAATTAAATTCCAGAGATAGAACCCTGGTTGGCTGCTGCAAGGTAAGTGCCCTACATGCTGTATGATCTCTCCGGCCCTGTGCCAAATATTTTTAAACTCCAATTTCGGTATTTTTTGTTGATCCGATAGTTATCAAGTACCAGACTATTCATTTACCATAACTTTGTGGGTTTTCTCTTTCCTGCTAATTGCTAGTCTCACAATTGTGATCCCAAAATATGCTTGACATGATTTTAATAATCATAATTTTTAAGACACGTTTAAAAATATGTTCCATCTTTCAAATGTTTTACAAGAACTTGAAAAAGTATGTATTTTGGTGTCTGGGGATGGAAAAACTAAATATTAAGTTCTTCTTGTCTATTTGGTCATTTAGGGCATTCTTTCATTGGGGATTTTCTTTTCTTCTTCTTTTTTTTTTTTCAGGTCACAACTAGCAATGCTCGGGGGTTACTCCTGCCTTTGCCTTTGAGGAATTACTCGTGGTGGTGCTCAGGGAACCAGGTGGGATGCCGGAGATTGAACTCAGGTCAGCCATGTGCAAGGCAAACCCCTACCTACTGTACTATCACTATGGCCCCACATTGGTGATTTTCTTTTTGAATATCTGCTCAGTTTAAGTGGGTTATTTATTCTACTATTGTTGTGATGCAGTCATTGTCTCTCTTTAGGACTATTAAATTTATTTACTTTACATATCTTGATATTGCTGTATGTGAATCACTAGATCACTAGACATCCCGTTGTTCATCAATTTCCTCGAGCGGGCGCCAGTAACTCTATGTGAATATATTAATAATTATGGCTTAATGTTGTATTGATCCCTTTACCATTATAAATGTCGTTCTTTGACTCTTCCTAATTTCATTGGTGGACGTTTATTTTATCTAAGAAGTTCCTATTTTTTTATGTTTTCCATTGGTTTATAGTACAATTTCAATATTTATCTGCTTTAAGTCTATATTTTATTTATATCATAAGTGAGACTCTTGTAAATAACATATAGGCAGATTTTGCATTTTAATCCATCTGACCACTCTGTGTCTGTTGTGAATTGAGTTTAGTTAATTTATTTTAAGAATGATTATATGAGGCTTTGTTATTGACATTGGGACATTTTGGTTACTTATTTATATCTTTGTTCAGTGTGTATAGTAGATGAGGAAGGTTATTTCAGCATTACTTGCAATGGAGATCTAGTTCTTGCAAATTTCATCAGTGTTTACCTGTGAAAGACTTTGTCACTCATAATGAAAGTGTTGCAGGATATAGTATTCTTTTTTTATGGTGTTTTATTTTTTTTCCATTTTATTTCTTTATTTCTTTTTTATTTTTATGATATAGTATTCTTGACTGGCAGTTTTCAGCCAACTTATAGTTCTACTGAGGAGTCTGAAGAAAGCTTGATATGGGTACCTTTACGAATGATCTATCACAGCTGCTTTCAATGTTCTCTTTATATTAGTCTTTTTTTTCTTCAATTTTTGGTTTTGAGACCAAACTTGTGTACCTGGTGGTTCTTCAGGGATACCCTAGTGCTTAGGGTTACTCTCAGAGATGGTTGGGGACCCTACGGTAGTGGGGATCAAATTTGCACCCCCTTTTTATGCAGAACATGCACTCCAATACTTAGCGCTACTCCCTGCCCCTGTGTTGAACTCTTGATAGTTTTACCAGTATGTATCTTGGTAGAGTCTTTGCATTTAAATAGCCATGTGTTTAGTTAGATTCATGAACTTATATGTTCATTTTCTTCTCACAATCTGAAAGGTATTTCAATATTGTTTATTTGAATAACTGTTTTCTTCTGTCTCCTGCTTTTGGGATATCTATTATACTTATTTTACATTTCCGATTAGTAATGGATAATTCTTACATTATTTGACTTCTTTCACAGCTTATTTCTTTCCCTTCTTCACCTGAATTGGTAGTGTACTACTACTGTATTTGAGTCACTGATTTAATCATCCATTTGACCTATCCTGCTTACATAGATCTTGCTAGCACTGTTTATTTATCATATTGTACTGTCTGCATTCTCTTACAGAAACATGCTGACTCCTTATTTATTCATTTATTTATTTGTTTCTTGATTTTTAAATTTCTCAGAAGTTAGCCATAGAAGTCTTCTGTATATTTCACTTGTGATAAATTCTAGTACTTCAGCAGCTTTATATTTGGGCACATTAGCTGCATCTTATTGACAGATTTCTTATCATAATGTATTTTGATGTGTGTTTAGATGATTTTTACCCCTAATTTAGAAAATCAGGGAATAAATTGTGGCTGCCTTTCTTGTTGATATAATTTGCTTTTACTGGGGCCAGAGTGAATTATACGAATTCTTACAGATATAAATATATTCTACATATGATATTGCAGTCAAGCTCTTTGGTAGTTACTCAAATGGGTTGAAAATGTAAGTCTATACAAATGCACACACACATATGTATCACTGTATCACTGTCTTCCTGTTCATCATCAATTTGCTTGAGCAGGTACCAGTAACATCTCCATATGTCCTGTCTCATGCTAGTAGAGCCCAAGGGCATCTGCTTGCTCCAGAAACATAAAGAGCCTCAAACCATTCCATCAAGTCATGGGAATGAGGTATATAATTGTTACTGGTATTTGGCATATCAAATACGACACGGGTAGCTTGCCAGGCTCTGCCATGCGGGTAGCATACTCTTGTAGTCATCTCAAAATCCAGCATTTATTTATGCTGCCACATATAACGGATTTAACAAAAAGTATTAAAAAAGTCTGAGTGCCAGTACAGCAGAGCGGGCCAAGTGGTTGGATTGCGGGTGGCCACCCCTGACCCCACCCTACTGTCACATAGGGTCCCCTGAGCACACTGGGGTGTGACCCAAAAGACAAAAACAAGAAAATGTTGTCACTGTATTTCCCACGGCTTCCACTGGCCAACCGCCTCCCCCATCTTGGTAGCTGCTTTCTTCTTCTGTGCCCTCTGCTAGCTTACCAGGCCGTGTCATGGCGCTGTTTACTCTGGGCAGGAAGTTTTTTAGGTCCTGTTGTCTACTGTTCATGGTTCCTTTGGGCAAGGTAATGTGGTTTTTATTTATAGGCAGTGGAAAATGATGCTCAGAGTTGAGAGATGAGGTGTGATGAACAATGAGTGAGAGAGAGAGAGTGTGTGTGCGTGTATGTGTGTGTGTATATATATATATACATATATATATCCCTATATATATATATGTGTGTGTGTGTGTATAGCAGGTCAAACTTCTATATAATCATAGTAAAGTTATCTCACTGAAGAAAGCTAGTAATTCAATTCTATTATATAATCTTCAATACATATTTAGTCAGTTTTTTCAATAATACAACTGTTTATTTTGAGAGGAAGAATGATACTTAGGAGGCACTGAGGCCTCTCCCCACAACCTCAGCCAAGCCACTCAATGCCTGTGCATGTGGTGCTGCCAGGTTCCTAAAGTGCTGGGAATCAACCAGGTCACTCTGGCAGTTCTTAGGGGCCATTAGGAGTTTATCTAGTGATCTAGGGATATCACATGGTGCCAGGGGTTAAACTGGAATTTGCTGCATGCAAGGACCTTAACCTCTTTATACTTCTCTGTCCTTGTTTTTCTTTAGTCCAATTTGCTAGAAACAATTGCACACACTTTTTTTTTATCTCTTCAGTTGTCTTTAACAGTTATTTTTTCTTTATATTATTTTTGTTGGTTTGATTTTGGGCCACACCTGCCAGTTCTCAGTGCTTTCCTCTGGCTCTGTGCTCAAGGATTACTCCAGACAGTACTCAGGAAACCATAAAAGTTGCTAAGGATTGAGCCCAGGTCAGTTGCATACAAAGCAATTGTCATACCTACTGTGTTAATTCTCCATCCTTTTGTCATTTGTTAATAATTTTGAATATTCATTAGTATAAAATGTATATTTCTTCATGATTAGAACATATTTAAACATTCTTGACAGCAGAATATTTCTTAACATATGTAGTGCCTCTCTCACACATGTAAAGAACATGTAATAATGCCTAGCTTCCCCCCCACCATTTTTTGCTTATCTTCTTTCTTCTCACTGAAATGTTAGCTCTGCAATAGTTGCACTGTTTCTCTTTTCTACTTTTTCACCTCTGATCTCATAAGAGGTGGTAAATATTTGCTGAATGGGTAGATGAATTCGCAGTTTCATATTTATGTCAAATAGTTTATAAAACAGCTGATTACCTTAGACTGTCAATAGGCATTGCTGAGCATCAGGTCCACCATCCATTAACCTCATATCCTGAGAGGACTGACAGGTCCTAGAATAGCTGAGGCTATTCCTATTTGTTATATCCATTTAAACAAACATGATTTGGCCAGAAAGTTTCTACAGGGTTTAATGCACATGCTTTATATCCTGCAATTCCACTTGGATTCTGGATGCCCTATATGCTCCCCCTCAGAATCACCATGGTTCACACCTTAGGACAAAGCCAGGAACAGCCCAAATACCCTCAGGTATGGCCCACAAACCATAAATAAGTAAAATAAAGTTGTATACTCTTGATAATATATTCAGATACATACATGCCTATTTGTTACATCATATGCCAGTCTATTAGGTGCGTTCTAAATCTGTACAGTGCCTGATATATCCTGGATATTAACTCCTTATCAGATGGGTACTGGGTGAATATTCTTTCCCATTCTGTGGACTGCTTTTGTATCTTAGTCACTGTTTCTTTTGAGGTGCAGAAGCTTTTTAGTTTCATGTAGTCCCATATGTTTATCTTTTCTTCTAGTTGCTTTGTTAGTGATGTTTCACCTTTGAAGATGCCTTTAGCTTCAATGTCGTGGAGGGTTTTTCCTATATTTTCTTCAATGTACTTTATGGATTCAAGCCTGATATTGAGATCTTTAATCCATTTTGATCTTATTTTTTGTGCATGGTGTTAGACACAGGTCCAAATTCATTTTTTACATGTCGCTGCCCAGTTTTCCCAACACCACTTGTTGAAGAGGCTTTCCCTTACTCCATTTTAGACTCATTGCACCTTTATCAAAGATTAAGTGATCATGTGTTTGAGGTTGGGTGTCAGAATACTCAATTCTATTCCATAGGTCCACAGGTCTGTTTTTATTCCAATACCATGCTGTTTTAATTACTACTGCCTTGTAGTACAGTTTGAAGTTGGGAAAGGTGATGCCTCCCATCTTCTTTTTCCCGAGGATTGCTTTAGCTATCCTTGGGGTTTATTGTTCCATACAAATTTCAGGAGCGTTTGGTCAATTTCTTTGAAGAATGTCATCGGTATCCTCATAGGGACTGCATTGAATCTGTACAGAGCTCTAGGGAGTATTACCATTTTGACAATGTTGATTCTCCCCATCCATGAACAGGGAATGTGTTTCCATTTCCTTGTGTCCTCTTTTATCTCTTGGAGCAGTGTCTTGTAGTTTTCTTTGTACAGGTCCTTTACACACTTGGGTAGGTTGATTCCTAGGTATTTGATTTTCTGTGGCACAATTGTGAATGGAATAGTTTCCTTAATATCCCTTTCTTCTCTTTTGTTATTTGTATATAGGAAAGCCAATGACTTATTTTAAGAGAATTAAAAGGTAGGTTTAGATGGTAGTTGTCCAGCTTTCTCTCTCAACTCCATTGGTTTGTGTTCTACTGTCCTGGGAGAAATGCAGACTTCTTTTTCTTGTAGATCACTGCCTTAACCTATTCTTGAGTGGAGATATTTCAGTTGATTGAGGGTCTATTTGAGCCTGGCCTCTCATAGAATTCTGGGAATGGTCCCAGAACTTTCTTCTGCTTTCTGCACAATCATGTTGTCTTGACATATCAAATCCAGCCCTGTCTTCTGAGACCTTCCTAAGAGACTCCTAAAAGTTGGTAATATTTAAGATAAAGATGCTCTTAATCTTAACTTTTTGACTTTCTGATGTTCAGCCAGGAAATTAGTTCTTAGAAAAATGGTAAATTCTCAGAGGATAGCCCTTTCAAATCAAGCTTTAATGATGAAGCTCAGAATGTTACTAGGAATCTGAATCATCTAGCACGCCTTTGAAAAATCAGTCCCATAATTATCTGAAGGGATCCTTTAATTAAATCCATGTTTCAGGATGCTTAACCCAAACTGAAACATTCCAGAAGTGTACTTACTGAAAATAATATATTGTGGCTGTTTAAACCCAGGGTGCTTAAAGCAGTTACAATATATTGGGTCATCTTGTATCAGGGCCTTTGTTCTCAATTCAAAATCTCATTTAAAGATAACTCCCATAAGTGTGATATCAGTTCAAGTTATAGTTTCTCTACGAAAACCCCTTTGCATTGTGTGTAGATATGTATCTTCCATTTCCTATAAAATGACATGAAATATGTTTTTCTGCTAGTCTTTAGTAATTTACATTTTCAATGTGTTTCAAAGTTACCTTCATCACAGTTCTATGATTTAGGGGGAGTTCTTAGAGAATAATCAGATCACCTTTGAAGGTATAGTGATCATAACTTCCAAATATGTTAAGCATTTTTCCTGGGAACACACAGAATTTCTGGAAAAATAGGATTTTACTTTATCTCCCAAATCATATGTTACTCAGTATTTCCAAGATTTAATACCCGTGTCGTACTGATATGCCAAAAACAGTAGCAATAATAGACCTTGTGACCTGAATGAATGATTTGAGACCCTTTAGGTTCCTGAGTTGTAGTGAGCAGATACCCTTGGACTACACTAGCACACGACAGGGACGAGTTGAGACATTACTGGCGTCCACTTGAGCAAATCAATGATCAACGGGAGCACAAGTGAAGTGCAAGTAATTTCCAAAATTGTATAATGGTTGGGTGGTTGGTAAAATACCATACTCATGCTATTTACTTAGATAAAAAAAAAAGTTTCTTAAATATTTCTGGATTATATTATTATTATTATTATTATTATTATTATTTTGTTTTGGGGACCATGCCCAACGGTGCTCAGTCTTATCCTAGCTTTACACTCAGGGACCATTCCTGGTGGGCTTGGGGGACCACATAGGGTATCGAGATTGAACCCAGGTTGGCTTCATGCAAGGCAAACACCCAACTCACTTTACTATCATTCTGGCCCCTATTTCTGAATTTTAAAAAGATAACATTTCTTTTGAGATTTCAAAAAGCATAAGTGATATTCTGTTTACTTCAAGTTAGTGTGCAATCCTTAAAGGGAAAAAAGTTTCAGTCAGAATTACAATTTATATTTGGCAAATATTATTGGAGAACACTTAAAATATTTTAGTAATCATTCCTGCTCAATCTTTTATTTGGGACAAGTTGTCATTTTCCCTTGTGAGTCTGAGTGATTAAAGAGCTTCTGGCCCAACTCATTAGACTGAAATTGTTGACCCTATAAACAAGATATTTTAAAAGTCAAATGTTCAGAGATTTTAAGCAAAAAGTTACAAAGAAGGAACCATGTAGTAAAATACACACACATGTGCGTGTGAACATACTTACAGAAACACTCATGTATAATTTCATGTGAAACCAGCAGCTGTAGTCGTTGGCATTCACTCTGGATATGCAGCATTAAACTTTACAGTTCTCTAAGCATCTCAGGTACCATTTTATACCATTCAGTTCTATCCAGCTTTCCATTATAGTTGGCAGGACATTCATTGGAATGTCTGCTGTACTCAGGGGAAGATATGGGGCCAACTTCTCATGGATGAAGAGACAAAAAAGTATCTGTAATTTAATTTTTAATGGTTCTTTTATAAAATTGGCAGGGAGGCAAATGTCCTGAAGATCTTCATATTCTGAACAGAAGTCAATTTCAAAAGGGCATGGCTTTCTTCCAAACATTTTAAAAGCTGTGTTCAATGATAAAGATTCCCAGAGAAAGACCTTCTCTTAGCATCAGTTAAAAATATTTGGATTACATGTCAGTAAAACATCTTAGAGACATTGAAGCACCTACTTTTAAAATTAAAAACTGACTTTGCTGAAAGTTAACTGATATATAAATAGGTTTTGGATAGATTTTTTGTAAAAAGCACCTGCATTGGGTACAGCCACACATATGGATTTTGGCCCAGTGAATTAGCTAACCTATTCAAGAGATGATATTTTGGACACTGTTCATGGCTACTTTTTTATTAAACATTTTATTATACCACCGTGAGATATACAATTACAACGTTGTTCATGTTTGGAGGTTTTAGTCACATAGTGTTCCAGCACCCGCCCTCCACCAGTGTCCATTTCCCACCACCAATGTCCCCAATTCCCTCCCCCTCCCATAGCCTGCCCAAATGGCAGGTTCTTTATCTCTTTTCTCTCTCCCTCTCTCTCTTTCCCTTCTCTTGCACATTGTGGGTTGCACTACATACACCTAGAGGCCATCATGTGCATGAAGTTTTTAGTATTCTGTCTAGACTTATGTTCTGAGGTTTTTTACATCCCTAAGATACTGTCATTTGGTTAAAATAAGAGATAAAATGAGGAAATTGAAATGAAAGCCTCACCCTTTTCGACAAACAGTATTGATCAGACTACTGAGGTTTTAGAGAGAGCATCACTGTAAGATGACAATTATGTCACTCTGAGCCAAAATGAGTTACTTTTACAACATGTTTATATTTATTGCCTTCTAATACAATTAAAAATCCAGTGTGAATTATATTATCTTTGATAACATAGGCAGGTGCCTCTGATCATTTGATCTAAATATATCACAGTTATCTCATTTGTTTTAGAAATATACATGTCTATTTTGCAGCAGCATTGTTTCTTTTTATTTTTCTTTTTATTCTAATAATGTGAATAGCCTTGTAAAACACATATCACTTTATGTGATACTTCAAATACTGATGTGCATAATTGTCCTCCTGACACATGGTTGCCTTTTGTCTGTTAACCTTGAGTGACTCCTAGAATGTCCTTCCCTCCCTGACCTGAATAGTGCCCTATCTGACCAAGGTATATCTATCACAGAGTTTCTTCCTTTCTTCACTGAGAAATCATAAATTTGAAGCTTGAGGTCCTTAACCCAAGTTTAACAGATTTAAGCATAAAAAATAGGATCTAAATAAATTTTTTGTCATTGAGAAACAGTCTACTGAAGTTAATTCCAGAGCTTTTATTAAAAAATTATTATACCACCATGTGATATACAATTACAAAGGTGTTCATAACTGGTTCTCAGTAATACAGTGTTCCAGCACCCATCCCTCCACCAGTGCCCCATTCCCACCACCAATGTCCCCACATTCCCTCCCACCCACCACCAGCCTGCCTCTATAGCAGGCATCTTTTCCTCTCTTTCTGTCTCTCTTTCTGTCTCTGTTTCTGTATGTCTTTCTCTCTTCTTTTACATGTTTTGACTTGCCCTACAGACATTTAGGGTTTATCATGAAAGTCTATATATGTATATTCAATAGTTAGTTTGAGTCTGACATTACCAGTTCTCACACTTCGTAAAACACTGGAATATATTTATATCCCATTAATGAATGCAGTCATTCTATATCTGTCTTTTTTCCTTCTGACTAATTTCACTCAGCATGATAGTTTCCATGTCCATCCATTTGCAGGTAAATTTCATAATTTCATCTTTTCTGACATCTGCCTAGTATTCTATCATGTAAGTGTACCGCAGTTTCTTTAGCCAGTCCTCTGTATTCTGGCACTTAGGTTGTTTCCATATTCTGACTATCGTGAATGAGAGCTGCGATGAATAAAGCAGTACAGATAATGTTTTTACTATGAGTTTTTGGGTCTCCAGGGTATATTCCCAGGAGTAGTATTGCTGGGTCAAATGGGAGATTAATACCTAGTTCTCAGAGGAATGTCCATATTGTTTTCTCAAAGGGCTGGACCAGTCAGCTCTCCCACCAACAATGAATGAGGGTCCCTTTCTCCTCACATCCACACCAGCACCGGTTATTCTTGCTCTTTTGGTATGTGCCAGTCTCTGTGGTGTGAGATAATATATCATTGTTGTTTTGATTTGAATATCCCTGATGATTAATGATGAAGAGCACTTTTTCATATGCCTTTTTGGCTATTCAAATTTCTTCTTTTTGGGAACTTCTGTTCGTTTCTTCTCCCCATTTTTTGATGGGGTTGGCTGTTTTTTCTTGTAAAGTGCTACCAGTGCCTGATATATCCTGGATATTAACCACTTATCAGATGGGTATTTGTTGAATATTCTTTCCCGTTCTGTGGACAGTCTTTGTATCGTGGTCACTTTTTGTTTTTTTTTAATTTTATTATTTTCCCCTCAAATATTATTACACCATTTTAGACATACAAGTCACTGTTTCTTTTTGAGGTGAAGAAACTTTTAAGTTGCTCATAGCCCCATATGTTTATCTTTGCTTCTACTTGGGTTTGTTAGTGGTGTTTCATCTTTGAAGATGCCTTTAGCGTCAATGTCGTGGAGCTCTTTTCCTATATTTTCTTTGATGTGCTTTATGGATTCAGGTATGATATTGAGATTTTAATCCATTTTGATCTGATTTTTTTTTCATTGTGTTAGACAGAGGTCCAAATTCATTTTTTTACATGTAGCTGCCCAGTTTTCCCAACACCACTTGCTAAAGAGGCTCCCCTTGCTCCATTTTGTACTTTTTGCTCCAATATCAAAGATTTAATATTCATGTATTTGAGGATGAGTGTCAGGATACTGAACTCTATACCATAGGTCCACAGGTCTGTTTTTATTTCAATACCATGCTGTTTTAATTACTACTGCTTTGTCATACAGTTTGAAGTTTTGAGATACTTTTTAAATGTCAGTAATTATACATAATAAATTGAGACATGAATTTTCTAAATGTTTAATATTGTAAATTTTTTGTACAGCCTCCTACTAAACTTGTCTCTACATACATACAACTTCATAAATCATAAGGATGGTTTTGGATGATTCACATAAATTTTTCAAATATAAAATAAAGATGATTGGGCCAGTATAATTGTCTTAAAGTTCTGTTTCTCAAATATAGGAAAACTGTGTTGTGTATAAGAAATTATTACATGAAAACTATAAATGAAAGCAATTGGTGTTTTCCAGAGGTCATCTACTTATTAACAAAAATTCTTTTATGCTCTTCCAGTTAATGATTTGAAATCACATTTCAATCTCTGAAGTATTTCCCTCTGCTATAAACCTCACTTAAATGAGTAAATTTACATATTTCATGGACCAGAATTTCTGTAGAGAATTGTAAGAACCCTTTTTATGAAAACTGTACAAAAAATAAAAATTAGTTCTAAATGCTTCATGTTTTCCTTAATGTTTATCTTGGATTTTTTTTAATTCATTACTGAGAAGAATTGTCTGTATATTATAACGACTAGTTACTAAGTATTTAACTTTTTAAATATATTTATATTGTGTCTGCTGACAGGCTAGTCTCATAGCATTTTGAATTATATTTTTAGTTAACACCATTAGTAAGAGCTTCTTGAGTTTACTTTTCATTATTATACAGTTAGGTATATCATATTACTCATATGGCTGTACTCAGGGATCTTTCCTAGATCTGTTATCAGGGACCAAATATGGTGCTGGGCATAAAATTGGGGTTTGCTGCATTCAAGGCAATTATCTTAGCCCTTATACTATCTCTCTGTTCCTAAAGGTGGAGATTTTTACCCAGTTTTAGTAACTTTGTAGAATAGATTCAACTACAGTCAGCTAAGAAGTGTTTTCATTGAGGGAGTTTAAAGAATTTATCCTGACATACCCATAATCTTCAAAAGAAAAGTCCAGATTCAAGGATATTATTAAGAAATAAGGCCTTTACAATGTAAAAATAAGAGGGAGAGAGATGCAGAGACAGAGAGAGATAGAGAGAGAAAGAGAGGAAACTGGGGTACCTGCTATTAAGGCGGCCTGGGGGGCGGGAGGGAGGGGTACATTGGTGGTGGAAATGGGGCACTGGTGGAGGGATGGGTGCTGGAATACTGTATTACCAAGAACCAATTATGAACACCTTTGTAATTGTATGTTTCACGGTGGTATAACAAAAAAATTAAAAAAAAAGAAATAAGGCCTTTAGAACCATTTTTCTATAGAGAAACTCTGAAAAAGATGTGAGTATATCTAATTTATCCAATGCTGAACATGTTTATAGTTAATACCATTATATTTGACTAAATTATGTTTCTAAAAGTTAAAGTTCAGCTACATCCCTTGTAGCATTTTATTATGGATTAATATGAAATAAGGGGGAGAACACATAGAAAAAGAAAAAAAATTTTCTAACTATTGCCTTAAATCAAGAGTCAGGGTCCAATTCTGTGCCAACTGGATAGGCTTCCTCCTGTCTTCATTGCTCTCCATATGTCTCCAATTTTAAACAAAGCCACTCCCAACTGGGGCTCTACCTCAAAGAAGCCTGAGAAATGGCTGGGTGTCAGAGTCTTGGAGTACTTAAAGTATTTGCTCTGACAGGATCTTGAACACCTGCAGTTATTTCAAAGGAATTTTGATCCAACAATAATTCACATAATTTATCATCTGGAGATGCCAAAAATACTTTTGAAAAACTATGCTATACTAGAAAACAGTGGGGGTGGGGAGATTGATGGTGGGTGGCAGTATTTTTTACATAGAACGTTTCTAATGGAATCTTGAAATTCTTATTTTTTCTTTTTTAGTCTTTGTTTCCTCATAGTTGAAATATAGACTGTTGTTTATTTGGGGAAATGAATTACAATTAAAACATTAATAGATTGTTCTTTTATTTCACGGATTTGGGTTTTCAGTATTGTCCTCTCAAGTGAGAGAGTATATGGGAGTCTCACCTTAATAACTCTGATAATTTTTAGAGATCGTTTTCTTTGTCACAAAATTACACCGAGCTTTGAAAGCAGTTGAGGAATAATTGAGAAACCTTGTTTGTCACAAGGAATAAAGATTTGAATTCCTTCCAATGTCATGATGAAATAAATGTCTTTCTTCCTAATTGAAGTCTGACCAAATGGAAGCAGAAAGGTTACTGTTTTGTGATTGTTTTTTTGAAAACAGTCAGAAGTGCTCAGAGAAAAGTATCTGTGAAGAGATAAAGGTTCCTAGACATTGTCTTTATAGAGAACTAACTTTTGAGAGGAATTGTGAATGATTGGATCCATTCAGTATTCAGAATGAGTAGAAAATAAAGCTTTCTTAAGGAGATGAGTGTACATAGGAGTTGATTGGAAATCTAAAAAATTTCAAAATTCTATAATTTTTTTTAAAAAACCTCCAGTACTTCATTATGGAAATATACTTACAATGAATGTACTTTTGAGTCGTTTCATGAGTATTTATGTTAAAGTTATTGGTATTAAAATTAGAAAGTGCATGTCTTCAAAGCAGAAAGATCTTGATTCTAATAAGGTGGTCCTCTTAAAGCAGCATTTTACCTAGATAAATCTGTTTTCTTCACTGGCTTGGTCCGTCATGAAAATTGCACACTGTAGCCTTCAGAGTTAAAGCTGAATTTCTTGGATAAATGACAATATCTCTATATTTTCCGATTTCTGATTCTTTCTGCTCAGTAATTTCATATAAGATATCCTCCATAAGAACAGAATAAGAAAAAATAGTGTTTTAATTTTTTTTTGTGATTGAGCACAAAGGGCTTGAAAAAAGACTGCTGTAGGGTGGAACTCTGATGAGCCGGACTTGTGATCAGCTCTTCTGCTGGGTGGAGCTCTGATGAGCTGGGGAGTCCTGATGTGGAAAATGGCAGCCCTCATGGAGTGGGGGTTCCTATGGCCTCTTGCAAGGCTCTGCTGGGATGGCTCATTTTGAAGCCCAGCCCAGGTATGCCTGATCTAGAGACTCACATACACAGGGCAAAGCTGCTACCAGCTCTCCCTGTGCCCAGCTGATCACATCAGGTGTCCGGGAGGGAAGGGAAGGTTCTAGCCCTGGCCTGCCATCCAGCAGAGTCTCACAAGAAGCTAGAGGAAGCCCCATGCCATGATGGGCACCATTTTCATATCCAGAGCTCCACCCAGCAGAAGAGCTGATCTTTCCTTGTTTCTTGTGGCCACAAAGTGGCCACGCAGTTCATCAATAAATGCATGAGATGAGAGGTGACTACAAGAGTATCCCACCTGCACGGCAGAGCCTGGCAAGCTACCCATGTCTTATTTGATATGCCAAATACCAGTAACAATTATAGACCTCATTCCCATGACCTGATAGAATGGTTTTAGGCTCTTTATGTTCTTGGAGCAAGCAGATGCCCTTGGGCTACACTAGCATGTGACAGGACGTATGGAGATGTTTTGGTGCCTGCTCTAGCAAATCAATGAACAATGGGAAGAAAAATGATACAAGTGATACAAGTGATATATACAAGTGATTGAGCACAAAACTCAAGCTTTTTTTTATTGCAATTTATGTTCTGGGTTTCTGTAAGAAAGTGGTGAGAGGGGGTCAGCTCAACCTGCACAGTAAGTGAACTTAGAGCATGTGCTGCCAAAAGTGCCCTTTTTATCAAATTAAGTACCTGTGTTGTATTTCTAGTTCTTTATTCTAAAGAAAATGTCTTTTCTTTATCCTAAATAAAATTTGTATGAATTAATCAGGACTCAGTAAAAGTGATTGGAGAATGGGTTCACACAGAATATATAGTGTATGCTAAAATAAAAACGCCCATTTTCAAATGAATGTGCATAGTAATTATTGCCAACATTGCTTTGGCATAGCTCTCCCAAACCTCAAGATCTGGCTTTTCTGTCTGGAACAAAATGTAATTTCATTCACTCTACTTTGGGAAACTTCACTTTTGCACCTCGAAAACCTAAGTCACACCCTTAGGTTTGAGTGAGCATGGATGCCCTAAAGCTCTCTCTCCTCTCTCTCTCTCTCTCTCTCTCTCTCTCTCTCTCCCCCAAAGGGGTTAGGGGACTCTGGCAGTGGCACATTGAAGCAGCCTATTTAACTAACCATTCCCCCTTCTTTTTCTTTTAAGGCCAGTTTGACCTAAAAAGCAGAATTGAAGAATGTTGTGGTTTCACTTGGGAGGTGAGTTCAAAAGCTTTTTGATTCTCAAGAGTATGGATAATTTTTATTTTATTTTTTGATGGAAAAGACATTCTGAGTAACCCTCTTTTGCAAAACTCAGCCCAGCTTTTTGAATGGATACTATTGGATCAAGTGCTTCAGTTAATCTTCAGGTTTCTGGCTTCAGAAAAAAAAATACCATGTCTGTTCTGAAAAAGAACAAAGTTTAAACACAGCTTTCTCTTCTGCTCCTGGGTGGTTTGACACAGTCCTAAACTAAAGACTTGTGCATTCACAGCATGCTCAAGATTACCTCCCCTCTCTCCTGCTGTTTCTTTATGGTGGCCCTTGATTACAAACCTGCTATTAGAGTTCTCTTGAATGAATCCTTAACCCCTTCAAAGTAGTTTTTATTCCATTTCTTAGTTTGCTTTATACTCCAGTAATGAGTCTTGTGTCAATTTAGGACTTGTGATTTTTATCACATGACTAAAATATTCATAAGTTTTCATGGTGTGAAATGGAGTTTGTTAATTGTTAAGTTAAATATTCTTATAATTTTATAAGAGTTGCCTTTGAATTTATGAACAAAATGTATTGGTTCATTGAATAGATTATGGGACCAGACAGTATTATTTGGTATAAATCAGAGCAATCCTTCCTAGTTACTTGACTTTTAGAATCCTTTGACCTTTCAATGTATACAAAACATTGAGAACTGTGCTTGGCACTCATCAAATGTTAGCTATTAATGACTCTTTAGATGTGGGAAAGAGGGAACTTCAAAGAATTTCATGATTCTTGGAATATTATAAATGATTTGCTTAAACTATACCACATTGGTATAGACCATTAAAGACTAGGGCACAAAGGTAGTTTCGTTCGTTTTATAAATGTAGAAATAGACCTTTAAAATATATTTAAGAAGTAAAAATAGTTATAAAATAGTTGGCCAAAGGAAATATTTTTATTTTTTTAAATTATATATAAGTATGGAATGGAAGTACTCAGTCCTAGGAATGCAAAATCCATTGGCTACCCAAGAAAAGCAGGAAACAGCTTTGTGCTGCCCCATAGTGGTAGATGATGTCAGTGCAGTCTCTTCCCTACAAGTGGCCATAGGGTTTATGAGAATATATTCAGAGAGTGTTGGAGAGGCAAACACTTTTTTGGTCTGGTCTTTGGAAAAGCCATGGAGGGACAAAGACGTCCAGGAAAAAAAAATCTTACGCCCATGAGAAAAGAAAGATAAATTTAATAATAATAAAAACAAAGCACATACTGTGAAGTGTAATGTCTGGGAGGTGCCATTAATTCACATGGATGAAGAGTATGACCAAGTACTTGAGTCAACATGCATAGCCATGTAAACTGACTTTGTAAAGGAGTGCCCTCATCTTGTTATTGTTGCCAATATGCCTATTCATCTATAATTTATTTACTTATTTGTTTTTTATTAAATCATCATGCAACAGAAGGCTGTTCACGATGAGGTTTTAGTCATACACTGTTCCAATACCCATTCCTCCACCAGTGTACATTTCCCCCACCAATGTCCTCCTTTTCCCTCCTGCTACCTCCCACCCTCCCAACCCCCAGCCTGTCTCTGTGGCAGGCACTTTCCCTTCTTTCTCCTACTTTCTCTCCTATTGGACATTCAGTGAAGATGTACTCAGAATGTTGATTGCTTACTGAAATTTCAAACTGTTTTACTTGGGAAAAAATGTATTCTTTATTTAAAAAACTGGTTAAGGGATGGGTGTTGGAACATTGTATGATTGAAACATAATCATGAAAACTTCATAACTATGTATCTTGCCATGATTCAGTTGAATAATATATAAATTAACAACAACAACAAAACGCAAAAGACTGAGACTAGAGGAAATATATGAATACTGAAAATTGTAGCTGTTTTTTTTCTGTTATCTCCTTTCCAGAACAATTCAGTTCTACCTCCAAACTTGCATATCCTTTTCAACAAGCAAAAGCTCTAAAAGTAACTCAACAACCCCATTCTTAAATGGGAATTAGTGACCTCTTGTTGTTTCTAGATCATGCTCCTTGCTTGTATCAAGCAAATTATCAGAGAATTTACACTACATCTATAGGACTCTCACTAATGGAGGTACTAATACGTAACTTTTTCTTTTCTGTAATTTTGGTCAGATTTTGATATTATCTAGATATTGGTATCTTAGATATTGCATAACTGCTCTTTCCAGATTACTTTTTTAAGGGGTTCACCCAGGAAAGCTGGGTAGGTAGAATCAATCCTGACCATAAAGAGCCAAGTATACTACCTGATGATTTGGTGCTCAGTAGCATGATACTGTGCTGTTTGGGCCCACTTAACACTCAAGGACCACCAGGGCTGTATCCACTACTGTTGGGGCCATGCAGTACTAGGGATCAATCTGGTGCTTTGTACATTCTAGACATAGGCTTTAGCACAAGAGCTAATTCCTGGTTTCTTTCAGATTTTTAAACTTGAATGTCACCATTTTTGTTTATTTCTACCTAATATATTGTCAGATTTGGTGCATCATGACTCTGTAATATCACACACACACACACACACACACACCACACCTATGTCACTTAGCTGACATTTCAATGCTCAAATACATCTAAAATTTGCCACAGCTTTAAAACTCATCTCTCCCAGTCTTCATAAAGTAGCTTGGCAGTGTAGAGATAGTATGCACTTTGAGTTAAAACCTCTCGCTTAAATTCCAGCTTTGCCATTTACTTTGCTGAGTAATTTTTTGGCAGTCGACTCTAATATTCTACATTTTAAAATGGCAAAATAATAATCTCTCCAAAGAGCTTCTTACATAAGAATTTAATATACTGTGGGCACAGTCTTGATCCCTCCTGAAATGCAGTTACTGTTTTTTTCTTCTCTGTGGAACGTTTAAAAGCCTAGTAGTGGAAGCCATTGTAATTAAAAAAAAAGAGAGAGAGAAAAGTGCATTGAAAAGTATAAGCAATGTAAAATCAGCAATGTAAATCAGTAAAAGACTATTTGCTTGTGATGTAGCTGGCATGTATAAGTGTAAACAGCATCAGAAAAAATATTTCTCCTCTAAACATCTTTTGCTATAAATTCTAAAGAATTACTTTTGTTGTTCTTCAGTTTAAATAGTAGCTTCAAATTATTGCAACAGCAACTTGTATGCCACTGTTATTTTTAAATGATGGTTGTATAATATGTATAAATTAATGAAGAAAATTCCCCATTATAAAGTCTGCTGTGAGTTTGAAGTCTACAATTGTTCTGGAAAGGAGATAACAATATCTAAGATACCAAGTATGCAGTCTAAACATATATTGTTCTATGAGCAACTTCTTTTCTTAATTTTTTTATTATAACACCTTGAGATAGACATTTTCAAAGCTTTTCATGAATGGGTTTCAGTCATACAATGTTGCAGCACCCATCCCTCCACCAGAGCACATTTCCCCACCACCAACATCCCCAAATTTCCTCCCCTCCCCCCAGCCTGCCTTTATAGCTTTATAGCGGGCATTCTTCTTCTTCTTCTTCTTCTTCTTCTTCTTCTTCTTCTTCTTCTTCTTCTTCTTCTTCTTCTTCTTCTTCTTCTTCTTCTTCTTCTTCTTCTTCTTCTTCTTCTTCTTCTTCTTCTTCTTCTTCTTCTTCTTCTTCTTCTTCTTCTTCTTCTTCTTCTTCTTCTTCTTCTTCTTCTTCTTCTTCTTCTTCCCCTTCTTCTTCCTCTTCCCCTTCCCTTCCCTTCCCTTCCCCTTCCCTTCCCCTTCCCCTTCCCTTCCCCTTCCCTTCCCTTCCCCTTCCCCTTCCCTTCCCTTCCCCTTCCCTTCCCCTTCCCTTCCCCTTCCTCCTTCCCCTTCCCTCCCTCCTCCTCCTCCTCCTCCTCCTTCTCCTCCTTTCTCCTTCTCCTTCTCCTTCTCCTCCTCCTCCTCCTCCTCTCGTCCTTCTTCTCGTCCTTCTTCTCGTCCTTCTCTTCTTCCTCCTCTTTTCTCCTCCTACTCCTCCTCCCTTCTCCTCCTCCTTCTTCTGCTTCTGCTTCTTCTGCTTCTTCTCGTCATCTTCATCATCTTCATATTCTTCATCATCATCTTCTTTGTCTTCTTCATCTTCTTCCCCCCCCTCCTCCTCCTCCTCTTCTCCTTCTCTTTTTTCCTTCTCTTTCTCCCTCCTCTTTCTTTTTTTTTTTTTTCTATATCCTCTCTCTCTCTCCTCTTCTTTTCTCTCTCTTTCCCCTCTCTCTTTCTTTTTGTACACATTGTGGCTTGCCATACATACATTTAGGTGTTATCATGTATATTCCTTTGCCTATATTCATGCTCAGTTCTAGTCTGGGTTGCCATTTCCAACAATTAGTAGAACAGTGCTATATATTTATATACCAGATATAAATACAGTTATTCTATATCTATCCTTTTTCATCTGACTAATTTCACTAAGCATGATAATCTCCATGTTTCATAAGCACCTTCTTTATAGATTAGATGTTTTAAGGCATGCTAGGCATGTGGTTTGGGTTTCAGAAATATATGCCTAATCTATATACTTGCATTGAAACAGTAAATATAAAATATGAAATAATTAAGTATATATATGCTGAAATCAGTTTAAGTGAGCATTTGGAGTTTAATATTTAAGTTATTTTAAATTATTGTAAATTAGGAATTTATAAACCCTTGCAAAATTCATTCTTATTTTAGACTGTATTGCCTGTACATTTAAATTTCTTTATGTGAAAGCAAGTTTTCAAGTTTAAAATTCATCACATTTGTGCCAGTGTTAATAGTATGGTGGCTAAGGCTTTTGTCTTGTATGAGACTGACATGAGTTCCTTTCCCAGTATCCTGTGTGGTTCCCTGAGCACTGCCAGAAGTATTTCCTAAGTTAGAGCCAGGAGTAACACCTGAGCACTGCCAAATGTGGCCTAAGCTTTTGCTCCTCCCCCAAAAATTCATGAAACATGTTCTTCAATCAACTATGAGTGAAGAGAAATAAATAATCTTGTTATCTTTTCTATTAAAGAATATGTCAAAATCTCAGTTTTATAAAATATAGACATGAAAACTCCTAATAGAAACTTTAATACTAATGTTTCAGACCATTATTTATATATACATATATCACTTGATCACTTGATATCCCGTTATTCATCGATTTGCTCGAGCAGGTGCCAGTAATGTTTCCATTTCATCCTATCATGTGCCAGTGTAGCCCAATGGCATCTGTCTGTTTCGGGGATATTAAGAGCTTTGAACTGTTTGTTTAGGGTCCTGATAAGGAAGTCTGACCATCTTGCAGGTGGGCGGCCCACACGAACTTTCGGCGCTCTCTCAACGGTCGACTCCAGATCGCATTATATGACCAGCCCATCTGATTGTCGATGTTCTGGCAGATGAGACAGTGTCCTTGATTTTTAGAATAGTGACAGAGGTCGGAACTCCGATTTCCTCTCTCACTTGAGTGAGGTGTGATATTCCAAGCATGGTCTTTCGATTCCTCTTTGGGACACCCAAATGGTATTCTCATCCTGCTTTCAGAAGGCCCAGGTCTCTGAGGCATATATCAATGCAGGGAGAATGGTGGAGTCAAAGAGGTGTGCCCGTAGCCAGAAGTTCTTTTGCTCTTTTGACTATTGTTTTGATTTTTTTTTTTTTTTGCTTTTTGGGTCATACCCTGACAATGCTCAGGGGTTTCTCCTGGCTCTGCACTCAGGAATTACTCCTGGTAGTGCTCGGGGGACCATATGGGATGCCAGGGATCGAACCCGGGCCGGCATGGGTCGGCCGTGTGCAAGATAAACGCCCTACCCACTGGGCTATTGCGCCCTGCCCCTGTTTCGATATTTTTTGAAGGCAGTCCAAGCCGCTCCTTTCCTTCTGCGCAACTCAGGTTTCAGGTCGTTCATCATGTCGACATCTCGACCTAGGTACGCATAGCTGTGGCATTCAGAGATGTTTGTTCCATTGAGAGTGAATGGGGCCTCTGGAACTAGTTCATTTCTCATGAAAATAGTTTTGTTGAGATTCAGCTGTAGACCTATCCTTCCACATTCTCGGTCAAAGTCTGCCAGCATTTGTGCCACTTGGCTGATGTTTGGTTTTATTAGAACGATGTCATCAGCGGCGTAGGTGGTGTAGTTGCCAGCTGTCTATCTTCACTCCCATTTTTTCCTATTCTAATTTTCGCATGATGATTTGAGGGTGGCGCTGAAGAGTTTTGGTGAAATGGTATCACCTTGCCGAACCACTCTTTTGACGTCATGATCACTTCCCTGTAGAATGGTGAGACACTAGTAGTGAAATCGTGATATAGTTCATGATATGAACTATAAATAAACTAAAATAAAATCATGTTTAGGGGCCGGAGTGATAGCTCAGCTGGTAGGGCATTTACCTTGTACACGGCCGGCCCATGCCGACCTGGGTTCGATCCCGGCATCCCATTTGGTCTCCTGAGCACCGCCAGGAGTGATTCCTGAGTGCAGAGCCAGAAGAAACCCCTGAGCATTGCCAGGTGTGACCCAAAAAAGCAAAAAAAAAGAATCATGTTTAATGGAGAAAACTCAATATTTCTTCCATTTTCTAAAAATAAATTAAAAGACATTTAAAGGTCAATGTGTATGGGACACTCTGGAGCAGAAATTCATGGATGTGTTTTATAGGGCTAGAGACTCACAGGCATGGGGCAGAGCTGCTACTAGCTCTCCCTGTGCGCAGCCACAAATGAGGTGCCCGGGAGGGATGGCGGGTTCTAGCCCTGGCCCACCACCCCAGCAGAGCCTCACAACAAGCCAGATGACCCCCCACTCCATGAGGGCCTCCATTTTCCACATCCGGACTTCCCCTTCTTCAGAATTCCACCCAGCAGACCAGCCTATCACAGCCTGGCTCGTGCAGCTGCAAATGGCCACACAGTTCATCAATAAATGCTGGATTTAGAGATAACTACAAGAGTATGCTACCTGCACGGCAGAGCCTGGAAAGCTACCCGTGTCGTATTTGATATGCCAAATACCAGTAACAATTATAGACCTCATTCCCATGACCTGGTGGAATGGTTTGAGGCTCTATATGTTCCTGGAGCAAGCAGGTGCCCTTGGGCTCTACTTGCATGAGACAGGTCATATGGAGATATTACTGGTGCCCGCTCGAGCAAATCGATGATAAATGGGAAGACAGTGACAGTGATACAGTGACAGATAAGTGTTATCTATGACAGATGCTATATAGGCAAGGAAGAGCCAAAGACCCAGGACTGAAGTTGGCAGTACCATAGACCTCTATGCTCTTCTTAGAGCACTAGATCAATTTTTTTGACTGTCAGTTCAACAGTTGAATTCCTAAGGAACAGATAGCTGAAGTTTGAGGCTGGGTGGGATGATTGGAATTATAAGGATTTGAACTGAGGTCAGATGGCAACTCTTTTTTTTTTATTTTTTCTGAATTGAAAAATTCAGGATTAAACTGGACAATGTTTCCATCAACAGATCAGAGTAACTTTAACCACATACCTGCCTACAGAGATTGTTTTCAATACATTTTTTGTATGTGCATTCCCATTCCTGTATTGTCACCTTCATTTGGATTTCTCATTTAATAAGTGATGAGCACTTTTTATGTGCCTATAAGCCAATCATCTGTCTTCTTAAAGGCCATCTGATTGGCCTTCAGATGACAGGCCAATCATCTGTCTTCTTAAAACAAGTGCCTGGTCATTTCCTCTTCTAACTTAATGATAGGGTTTTGGTGTTGATACTGCTTTTTCTGAGTTCTTTGGAGAAAATATTTTCTCCCATTCAGTAGGATATCCTTCACTTTTATATTGTGTTTCTTTTGCCATGGAAAAACTATTTAATTTGAGGTAGTCCTATTTGTTTATATTTGTTTCTGTTGCTTTTTCCAACAGAACCATGTCATTGAAAATGTCTTTGAGGTACAAAACTGTTAGTAGACACAGAATGATGTAAAGGATAGAACATATTTTGGAATGCAGAATAATAATAATTGTATGAACTACCAAGTAGCAGCAGGGAGAGCTGCTACTTGCTCTCCCTGTGCCCAACCGCTCATGAGGAGCCCCAGGAGGCATGACGGGTTCTAGCCCTGGACTGCCACCCCAGAAGAGCCTCACAACAAGCCAGACGACCCCCCCCGACTCCATGGGGGGCCACAATTTTCCACATCTGGACTTCCCTCTCGTCACAACTCCACCCAGCAGACCAGACTATCACAGCAGGGATCATCGACACTCAACCTGCAGCAGTTTTTTTTTTCAATCCAGCCCAGGTATGCTGAACCAGAGACTCTCAGACATGCGGCAGAGCTGCTACTTGCTCTCCCTGTGCCCAGCCATTCATGAGGCACCCAGGGGGCATGGCGGGTTCTAGCCCTGGCCTGCCACCCCAGCAGAGCCTCACAACAAGCCCGACACCCCCAACTTCATGGGGGCCACCATTTTCCACATCCGGACTTCTCTCGTCACAACTCCACCCAGCAGACCACACTATCACAGCTCGCCTGCGGGCCGCTAGTGGCCTTGTGGGTTCATCAATAAATGCTTTATTTAGAGGTGACTACAAGAGTATGCCACCCGCACAGCAAGCCTGGCAAGCTGCTTGTGTCATATTTGATATGCCAAATACCAGTAACATTTATATTAGGTCATTTCCCATGACCTAATATAATGGTTTGAGCTCTTTATGTTCCTGGAGTAAGTGGATGCCTTTGGATTCTACTAGCATGAGACAGGACATATGGAGATATTACTGGTGCCCGCTCTAGCAAATAGATGATGAATGGGAAGATAGTGATAGATAGTGATAGTGATATTTAAACTACCAAAAACTGTAAGAATGGAAATTATCACTTGAATCACTTTACTTGTATCACTTGTCTTCCTGCTGATCATTGATTTGCTCGTGCAGACACCAGTAACATCTCCATACGTCCTGTCACATGCTAGTGTAGCCGAAGGGCATCTCCTAGTTCCAGGAACATAAAGAACCTCAAACCATTCCATTAGGTCATGGGAATAAAGTCTGTAATTGTTACTGGTATTTGGCATATCAACTACAACATGAGTAGCTTGCCAGGCTCTGCCGTGTGGTGGAGTACTCTTGTAATCACATCTAATCTCAAGCATTTATTGATGAACCTAGCTTCTGATCCGCTCTTCTGCTGGGTGGGCTCTGGCAGTGGGGAGTCTGGATGTCGAAAATGGCGGCCCCTAATGGTGTGGGGGGTTCCTTTGACTTCTTGCGTGTCTCTGCTGGGCTGGTGGGCCAGGGCTGAGAATCTGCCTTCCCTCCCAGGCCCCTTGTGATCAGCTGGGCACAGGGAGGGCCGGTAGCAGCAGCTCTGCCCTATGTATGTGATCTCTGGATCAGCATACGGGGCTGGGCTTGCAAAAGACTGCTGCAGGGAGGGTCTCTATGGAAATTATACCAAGTACATTTTTTGGTTATAATTTTATAATATTATGAATCAATCATAAAAGAAAATCACAAATAACTCAAACATGTAGAAACTTAGCAATGTTTTACTCCAACAGTCTCTGGATCAAAGTTAAATTTAAAATAACTAGAAACAAATGAAAATGGAAACAAGATACCAGGTCCTATAAGGTGCAGCATAAACTGTACTAAAGGGAAAGTTAATTGCAATACAGATCTTTATGAAGTGATAAGTAAAGAATTTAACTTCACATCTAAAGAAATTGGATAAAAAAATTACAAAGTCAAAAGTTAGTAGATAGAAGGACATTGTAAAAAATCAGAGCAGAATAAATGAAACAGAAACAAAGAATCAAAAAACCTCAGCATCACAAAAGATGAAAGAAACTAAGCTGATTTTGGAAGTAAAGAAACAAAACTTAGAAACTATTAGCTAAAATTTATAAACTATAAAAAAAGAAAACTGAATATTTTAATGAATAGAATCAGAAATGAAAGGGAAAATGAAAAAGGATACCATTAAAATAGAAAGGAATAAAAAAGCAAGTTATTGAATATATCAAATCAATATGCCAGTCAAGTTTATTGACTTGATATTTATAAGCAAGTTATTGATTATATCAATTCAATTATTTAATATAATATTGATCATGATGTTAATTATATTAACATCAAGGCAATAAACATGATGATCTAGGAGAAAAAGATAATCTTAAGAAAAAAAGCAGCCTAGCAGATCAGAAAAGGAGAAAACCTGAACAGACCAACCAGTGTAGAATTGAAATGGTAATTAGAAATCTCCCAGACAGCAAAAGTCCTGAGCCACAAAGTATGCCACTGAATTTTCCAATCTTCAAAAATAATTTAAGATTATTCAAAAACTCCTTTGAATAATTATTCTTGCAGACTTTCATGATCATTTCAGGATAAAAGGGATTTTTGCTGTTCCTCTGAATTCTTATAACTCTCCGGGCTTTTTATTCTGTAAACTTTTTATCCTTCATGGTATTTATACATTTTTTTTTAAGTATTTGCTTTTTTTTTTTATTTTTTTCCTTCATGAAGTGGCAGCTCCTAGGGGCAAACATCCTCTTTTATTTGTCAAATTTAGAGAAAAATTTATGACTTCCTCTTTGCTTTGAATTTCTTGTATGTGCCTAGAGCTTCTTGTTTGGGAATCATCACTTAGCGTCAAATCTGAGGAAGGATGTTCTGAAGTAGAACATGCAATTGCATGCTTATGTTTGTAACTTACACTAAGGGCACTCAACTTCAGTATTCAAGTGAATCGCCATTCTTTCGTGCAATGTTTGTGGGCCAATTTTTCTATAATGTTAATGAGGAAAATTTAAATTCTTGACAATATTGTCACTTGTGCCATGTGCTACTGGAAAACTCTGAGGGTATGAAATTCTCCTTTTTTCCAGTTTTCTGACTTAAAAAATATTATGATTTCCTATAGAATTTGGATACGATAAATTGATAAATGGGCTATTAATCAAAGATACCCTGTCACTAATAATGATAAAGCCAGACACTAATTCTGAAAATTGTTATGCTGTAATGAATTTTGTGTTAGTGAGACCATCCAATACCAGTTTTTCTTATCCAGTTGACACCTCATGCCATGGCCCTCAAACGTTTACCTTCATGCTAGTTTATTTTTCTTCCTTAATGCCTCAATGATGTTAACATTGGGTGGGGTTTTTCCCAAAGTTCCTCAGGTAGCACCCCCTGAAGTGCTTTCTAAGAATAAATACAGTCCTATTCTAGGTTTTCTGTCTCTGTCTCTCTTGCCCTGTTCCTACAGCGTCTCTATTAAGTGATGAGAGAGAAACCTGCTTCTCATTGAATCTCCACTAAAGCTGAATGAATCTCTACTAGCTTTCTCATTTTGCTCCACCTCTCATGAATTCTCCTTTGTGCATATGTAGTGGTTAGGGAAATGCCCTCAGCCGCACATAGCTCTCTGACTTGTGATAGCACCTTCCCTCCTTAAAGCCTTGCTAGAACCCCAAGATACTTAAGTACCAAATGTTTCAAAATTGGTTTTGCAAACCTGCCTAAGTGGCACAGGGTTTTAATTTGGAATAAGTCTGTGACAACCACCTTTGAGTCTCTGCTTAAGCTATTCAGAAAAAAAAAAAACCACTCTTAAATAAATTTAAGTGTACTTTTATTTCCTTGGATCAATATTCTCAAAATGATCACCAGATTGCTGCAGAGATAGTACTAAGCAAACAATGTTTGTCTTGCACATGAGTGCCGGGGTTCCTTGGGGTTCCCAACAGATATCGAGGTTTGGCAAGTTCTCCTGGCACCAATGATTTTTTGGTGCCAATGACCATTTCCCCATCCGCACACACCTAAAGGACAAAGGAACAAGACCTCATGCTCTTGCTAGTCTGAGGCTCTCTTTTAATTTCTCCCTTTCCTCTCCTCTCTCTTTCACAAGTCTGCTAGTTAACCCCTATCAAATGGTTGGGGGCTGGGAGTTAGAAGAGGTGATGACTTTGAACCTGAAACAATAAGAGTGTGAAAAAGCCCCCACCCCCAAATCTACCATGGACCTTTCCTCAGAGATGGAATCCTGCCCTAGGGATATAGGCCTGCCCTGGACAAAGGAGAACCCCTGTATGTTGTTTTCTCCTTTCCTTTGCTGGTAAACAATCATCATAATCATATTTTTTAGTCATTTTGGATAAGCAGAGTAAGAGATACAGACATTTATAAAGGGTGACTTTTCCTGGGGACATCTTTCTATATATTTCAGATTTCAGTCCTCAGACTAGGTTATTAGCCCCAACAGGGTCCTAAATCAGTTGCTTATTTTTGGGTCATGATAGAGTTTGCTTCATGACCATGCTCTTAGCTTATTATCCTGCTTATGACACTTATTCAGTCCCACGTCCAGACCAGGCTATCTTATTCATGGTTTTCCCTGGGTCCCTCAGGTCCCAGTACAGGACCCCTTCTTTTGGAGTGTAAAGAACTAGAATCAATCTAAGGGCAACTGAGGGTTTTTTTTTGCCTTTTTTTTGGGGGGGGGTCACACCTGGTAATTAATTGCTCAGGGGTTACTCCTGGCTCTGCACTCAGGAATTACTCCTGGTGGTGCTCAGGGGACCATATGGGATGCCGGGGATCGAACCCAGGTTGGCTGCATGCAAGGCAAACTCCCTACCCACTGGACTATCGCTCCGGCTCTGCAATTGAGGTTTTAAGTTAGGAAATATGATGGATGCCCAGTACTACATATTTCAGAGTTAATTAACTCCTATATCAAAAATGCATAGCCTTAACTGTCTTCCTTTGTCTATACAAAAGGACATTGCTTTAACATAAGAATATGCAAAGGGCATACAGGAAAGAGAAAAAGCATTTCTCTTAGAATACAAGCCCCACTGTCTGCTATTAAGGCAGCATGGGGGATGGGCGGGGGGGTGGGGTACATTGGTGGTGAAAATGGGGCACTGGTGGAGGGATGGGTGCTGGTATACTGTATTACCAAGAACCAATTATGAACACCTTTGTAATTGTATGTTTCACGGTGGTATAATAAAAATTAAAAAAAAAAAAAGAATACAAGCCCCAGTGCAGGCAGGTTACTGCGCTTGGTTAGAGAGATGGACACCTGCTGAGTAGGAGACAGATGGCTGTGAACAAAGGGTAATCCGACACCCTGGCAACCATGTTTCCCCAAGCATTCAGGAGTGATCCCTGAGCATACAGCCAGCCAGGAGTAAGTTCCTGAGTGCTCTGAGTATTGCCCCCAAATGAAATCAATCAAACAAAATGATCATCAGATTCTCAACTGTCTCACAGTCAAAAAGTAGTAATTATCAATGGGTGGTACCAGAACTGGCCATTCACATTTACTATGTTTATTACATTTCTTTTTTTAATGTTTTTTCTTTTTGGGGTCACATCCGGCAATACTCAGGGTTACTCCTGGCTCTGCACTCAGTAATTACTCCTTGCAGTGCTCAGGGGACCATATGGGATGCTGGGACTGTGTGCAAGGCAAACACTCTACCCACTGGATGATCGCTCAGGTCCCATGTGTGTTTATTGCATTTCCATTTATCATCCGAGAGATAAGAATGATAAATAAGATTTTCTCTTCTCTGAAACCTCTCTTTTGACTCATTTTTCATACAGAACAAATTCTTCCCTTTTAGTGCTCCCAACCAGTTTTATCCACACCTCTGTAGACACATCATTTTATTTTGCTTAGTGTTTTTGGTTTTGAGGCCATACCTGGTGATTTTACTCTTAGCTCTGCATTTGTGAGTCTCAGCAGTGCCCCAGGGTCCATGTAATGCTTGGCATCAAACTAGGATTTCTGCATATTTTAAGTGAAATTTGTGATTCAGCAGGTACTGAATGAATGACTTAAATGTGCCTTAAACTGTGACCTGAGACATGAGTTCTTTGCTAGGTACCAGGTGCAGTAGTTTCTGACCTTATGCAGCATCATTTCTCCTGCTCAGGGAGGGAGAGCATAATGTTTCTAAGTGTTTCCCCTACTCCGTATGTGCTTTATGAGATGTGTGCAACATACTCAACAAATAAATTAATTCATGAGCCAATAAATACAATTCCAAATATGTTCACTCTCATGACCCTGAAAATGGCAATCAGTGTGGAATGTTGACCATCATCTTAGAAGAAGGAGAATAAGTTCCTGAACCATGAAGAAGATCATAAAACTAACTGAAGGCTCAGAATCTGCTGAGCTAGCAGCTTTTGCTCCTAGAGTAGCTACTGGCTGTTCCATAATGCAACAGTGGGAGTAGGGCCTGCTCATAGATTAATTAAAAACATTTTTATTAAGGCACTGTGATTTACAAATTTATTCATAGTTGAGTTTCAGACATATAATGTTCCAACACCAATTCTAACACCAGTGTCAACAACCAGTGTCTCTAGATTCCCTATCACCTCACAGTCTGTCTTGTTGGCAGGCACATCTTTAAGTTTGATTATTGTAGTTTTGATTGACCTGTGACTTAGATTTTTCCATATACCATACCTCTACAACACTTTGCTGCAATCTTTAATACTAAAAAATATAGCACATGGTTGATAAAGTTTTGAAATATAAAGTTTATTCAACTGTTATGCAGTATTTAAAACATAAAATTTTGTTTAATTATTTTTTTTACTAAAAAGTTATAAACTGGAGGTTGGAGTGATATTACAGAGGATGGGGCTTTTTCTTGCATGCACTGACTCTGATTCAATCCCCAGAATCCCATATGTTACCCCGTGTGCTGTAATTCCTGAGTGCAGGGCCAGGAGTAAGTTCTGAGGACTTCTAGATGTAGCCCAAATAAAATTTTTTAAAAAGTAGAAGTAAAAGATAAATTGAGTATAATGAAAAGCAGCCACATCTTCTAATGTAGAAAATTTTAAAACTTGATTAGGAAAAGAGAGGCAAAGAATAACTTGGATAGGGGTCTAGGTGATAGGTTGGGGTATATGCAATGCATAAGCAGGAATTTCAGTTCAGTTCCTGGCACCAAACGCCTTCCTCCTGGGAGTGATCAGGTGTGGTCCACATGGCCCCCTCGACATCACTAAGGCGATCCGATGGTCTTCAGCATAGCTAGGCCCCTTTAGTGAACCAACAGGCCCAGTTGACTGAATATTTCCCAGAGCGTCCTCCCAGCTCTCATTCCCACCACTTAGGCACTGCTTGGCAAGTCATACCCCCAAAAAACTGTAGGATAGAGAGTAAAATGTATGTCACAAGTAAAGTGTAGTTAATAGTATGAGAGGGCTCCATCGTAGAAAATATAATCACTTGAAATTTTTTTTTGGAAGAAAATAGGGGCCGGAGCGATAGTCCAGCGGGTAGGGTGTTTGCCTTGCACGCAGCTGACCTGGGTTCGATCCCTGGCATCCTATATGGTCCCCTGAGCACCACCAGGAGTAGTTCCTGAGTGCAGAGCCAGGAGTAACCCATAAGCATTGCCAGTGTGACCCAAAAAGCAAAAAAAAAAAAAAAAAAGAAAAGAAAAGAAAGTTTGTCTAAGAAGATACCATTTAAAGAGATAAAAGTTGAAAGCAATGCATTGTGAAAAAAATAAAGAATTAATGGGCTATAGAGATAGCTCACGAGAGTGGAGTACATGCTTTGTATTTCTGAGACCCTGAGGAGTTGGATTCCTCAGAACTGCATGCCCCTACCCCTAGCACTGAGCTTTCGAGTACAAGCTGTTGGTACATGTACTGAACTGTCAAGCATATACCTTTGGGCCCCTTTTGTCCAGGAGTTGTATCCCAGTCACTGAACAACTTTGGGGGAGGCACCTAACACCCACTCACACCTTTCCTAAAAAGGAAAAAAAGCATTGCAGGAATATCAACATGAGGGTAGAAAAGTGTAGACTCTAGCAATAATTCTGTGGAATATTTAAAAATATATATTACTCATCACTACGTGTTTCCATGTAGTTTTTCAGCGGTGCCTACTTTAGCTCATGCAGAACTAAGTGTCTTCAGAGCCTTGTGTGTAAAGACTTTGTGAACTTCAGAGGCTTGTCCCTGTCTTTGGCGTCTTCTTTTGATTAATGGGAAGCAGATTCTGTCACTATATTTCTATTTAAAGTCAACAAACTATTTGCAACACATTTTTCTTCTTGTAGCTAGAATTTCATCATATTTTTCCAGTGACCACTGGCTTTACTTATAGATGAACTCTGACCAGAATCTAGGTCAATATGTTCTTGGGATCATATTTAAACGTAGGGAGCACAGGCAGTCCTGTCTAGGAAGAGTCATGATTTACAGTCACATACTTGACTGAGAATCAACATACTTTGCCCCTAAGCTTAGTGTTTTATTCCCTTTATATGCATTCTTCTCTGTTGATTTCTTCATGTTTGCTGTCAACAATATATCTGTAGGTTGTTATTATAATTATTATTATCATTATTAATATTATTATTAGGGGTAGAGCTCTTTACTATTAATATGTAAGCTATATGTATTTCTGATGTGCATTTCTGATTAAGCTAGGACACCAGATGCTTGCCTGGTTTCTCTCATACTTTTGTTTGTTTTTGTATTTTGTACCACACCTGGTGATCTGGGTGTTACTCCTGTCGTAGTGCTTTGGGGTTGCTCTCAGCAGTTTTCCAGGAACCAAGTTGTGCCTTGGATAGTATGAGTCTTCTGGGTTGCAAATAAATGTATACAGTCTTGTGTGAAACCTCTCCAGACCCTATTTCTTTTTCTCCTTAAATCAGCATAGATTGTTGCTAAGCAATAAATCCCACTGGACTATCTTATGTAAACTGTTCATTTCCTATATCTTCATCATAATCCTTAAGTCAGATAATACTGCTACATATAGGAAACTGAGGCCCCACAAGATAAGTTAATCAAGTAAGAGGGATTGGGGCAGTGCATTCAAAAATAGTTTACCTACCTTTTTTTTAAAATTGTTTTATTATACCACCGTGAAACATACAATTACAAAGGTGTTCATAATTGGTTCTTGGTAATACAGTATTCCAGCACCCATCTCTCCACCAGTGCCCCATTTCCACCACCAATGTACCCCTCCCTCCCCCCCCCCAGGCCGCCTTAATAGCAAGTTTACCTACCTTTGAGGTTTCCCTTTTTTTTTTTTTTTTGCTGCTTGTTCCTAGAGCAATAGCACAGAGGTAAAGCCCTTGCTTTGCAAAAGGACTGACCAAAGTTGTCTTTTTTGGGTAGTTTATTGTTTGATTCTTGGCAACATACATGATTCCAAGCCTGCCAGGAGTGATCCCCGGAGTGCAGATCCAGGAGTCCACCCTTGAACACTGCTGGATGTGGTGCCCTACAAAATAAGATGCACAGTTCGGGTGGACTATTAAAAGGATTTTATATAAATTTAAAATATTGTTAAGTATTGGTGGACATGATGAACTCAGATAGTCTCTCACCCTGTTCGTCTCCATTCCTAGGCCATGGGTCCCCATGTGGAGTTCTTCAGCCGATCTTCTCGGTCCTATCTTGGCATTAAAATCACCGACTATGATCTTGTAGAAGATGTGATCTTTTTTATAGAACTCCTCCAATTCCATGTAGAATTTCTCAATTTCATCTTCTTTGTATGTGGATGTTGGTGCATAGACAATGAAGATAGAAATTGCTGGCAGTGGGCCACATCTCCTCAAGTGTAATCTTCCTATTCGGTTTGTTAGGCATTCAAATGATCAATGTTGACAGCCATGTTCGTGTTGACAAGGACACCAACGCCACCCAGCGCCTCTGAGTTCATCATGTCCACCAAGACTATTCATGGGAACTCACAGTTTCAGAAGGCTGAAGCGAAAGCGTTGGACATGGGGAATCTCCTGGCAGACAGTTCCACAATGAAATTGACCACATCATCTTCAATAGACGGTTTTGTCTGACCGATGTTGCTGTCGTCCCCAAATTCCAGACAGGATCGGACCACCGTCTCCTTCTGCAAAAATTCTACTTCCCGCAAAGGGGGAGAAAAGGCTGCAAAGTTTAAGAAGAGAACTCCCAGAACGACCACCAACTGGGAACTCTTTAGCACCATTGCGGCAACATGGGGAAGATACCATCATTGATGACATCGATGAAGAATACAACCGACTGGTTCAGCACCTCCATGATTGTGCGAAGAATGCCGAGAGAGAGAAAAGACACAAAAGGACGCTTGTCTTCAGAAACTCTTGAGCTCATTCGCCAACGTGGCAAGGCGCGAGCCTCAGAAGACCAAATGCTAACGTCCAAGCTTGCTAAACAGTGCAGAGAAGCGATAAAAGCAGACCTCAAAGACAGAAGAGCAGAAATACTGGAAGATGCAGCAGAAGCCGGGAAAAGTATTCGCACTGCCTGCCTGTCCTTCGCCAACTATAAGACCAAGATGACTGCCCTCCGACGCCCTGATGGATCTATCACATCTTCCAGAAAGGCAATCGAGAAGATTATCCAGGACTTCTAATCAAATCTCTTTGATAGCCACATCCACCTGCCCACATACCAAATTCCACAGGATGGATACGTCATTCCCAACGTTCTCCCTTCTGAAATAAGACATGCCATCTCATCGGTAAAGAAGGGAACAGCACCAGGCCCAGACAAAGTCAGACCCGAACATCTGAAGAATCTGCCGTCGGTGCTCATCAATACACTATCTCGGCTCTTCACACGCTACCTGTCCGAATGCAAGGTGCCCTCCCAATGGAAAACCAGCAGGACAGTTCTACTGTTCAAGAAGGGAGACATTCATGACATCGGCAACTATCAGCCCCATCTGCCTGTTGTCTGTCATCTACAAGCTGTTTACGAAGTTATCCTGAACAGGATTAGCAGAACACTAGATGAAGGTCAACCATGCGAGCAAGCAGGTTTCCGGAAAGGATTCAGCACAATCGACCATATCCACACAGTAACCAAGCTCATTGAGGTTTGTAGGGAGTCCAAGATGCCGCTCTGTCTCCACGTTCATTGATTTACAGAAAGCCTTTGATTCTGTGGAAACTGAAGCAGTCATCGAAGCCCTAGTCAAACAGGGTGTTCAAACCCAATAAGTCAAGCCCAATACGTCAAGATCCTTCGTGAGCTGTATTACGGATTCACCACCAGGATCTCACCATTCTACAAAGAAGTGATCATTGATGTCAAAAGAGGGGTTCGACAGGGTGATACCATCTCACCAAAACTCTTCAGTGCCACCCTCGAGAACATCATGAGACAATTAGAATGGGAAGGACTGGGAGTGAAGATAGATGGTCGGCAAACTACCACCCTCTGCTTCCGCTGATGACATCTTTCTAATAACACCAAACATTAGCCAAGCGA
>JAJIBD010009719.1:0-63835 GCA_021461705.1 Cryptotis parvus
ATATCTGTATTCAGAATATTCATTGAGGAAAACAGGTAGAATTCTCCACATTGACTTCAGAGAGATGACCCTATTTGCAAAGAAAACAAAAGGAGAAATAAACAAATGGAACTACATTAAACAACAAAGCTTCTACACTCTCCCCCAAAATTCAGTACTAAAATAAAAAGATGCCCTACAAAATGGGAGAAAATACATTGGATACAGGGGGTAATATTCAAGAAACGTAATGCATATCTTGAGTAACAAAAATAACCAAAGCTGAGATCCCCTACAGAATGGGAGAGAATATTGTCAATGATACATTGGATAAAGGGCTAATATTTAGAAACATAACGCATTTCTTGTGGAACAAAAATAACCAAAGCTGAACAACAGATCAGAGAAGACAAGTTGGAGAGTTAACAGAGAGGTTAAGATACATACTTTGCTTGCAGCCAGCCCTAGTTTCATCCCCAGGAACATCTCATTGCCCCACATTGTAAGATATAGCCTGGTAGACTTCAAGCACCATTGGTGGATCAGTAAGTCTCAGCACTGCACCACTCAAATAAGACCACATTCTTAGGCCCTTTCATTGAGTTACTGGCCCAGGTAGCCAGGATTCTGCAGAAGGGACCCCAAGCTTCCTAAGCATTGTTTGGGAGCACCCTGCAAAAAGAATATAGGAAGAGGTGATAAAGAACCACTTTCTCAAAGAAGGCATATAGAACAACAGTGGACATATAAAAATGTTAAACATCAATTATGAGGGAAATGCAAATCAAAACAAAAATTAGATATAATCTTATTTCAATGAAAATATTTTTAATAATATGGAATCAGGGCTGGAGCAATAGTCCAGCCGGTAGGGCGTTTGCCTGGCAAGCAGCCAGCCTGTGCCAGCCCAGATTAGATCCCTGGCATCCTATTTGATTCCCCCAAGCACTGCCAGGAGTGATTCCTGAGTGCATAGCCAGGAGTATCCCCTGAGCATTGCTGGGTGTGACCCAGAAAGAAAAAAAATGGAATCAGTGCTGGTGGGGACACAACAAAAAAGGAGTCTTCATTCACTGTTGGTGAACTGTAGTTTGGTTCAGCATTTATAGAAGACTCGTTGGAGACTTTCAAAACTTAAAAATTGGGGCTGGTCCATATCCAAAAGTGTAAAAGTAACAAGTGCTGGATGTGGGGAAAAGGGGACTCTCATACATTGTTGGTGGGAATGTCGACTTGTACAACCTTTCTGGAAAACAATATGGACATCCCTCCAAAGACTAGAAATTGAACTCCCTTTTGACCCAGCCATACCACTCCTGGGAATATAACCTGGGAAGCCAAAAACGCATGGTGGAAACACAATCCGCACTTTTATTTTCATAGCAGCACTATTCACAATAGCCAGAACCTGGAAACAACCAGTATGCCCGAGAACTGATGACTGGATAAAGAAACTGTGATACATCTACACAATGGAATATTGTGCAGCTGTTAGGAAAAATGAAGTTATGAAATTTGCCTATAAATGGATGGACATGGAAAGGATCATGTTGAGTAGTCAGAAGGAAAGAGAGAGCTATAGAATGACTGCATTTATTTGCATGACATAAATATATATATATATATATATATATATATATATATATATATATATATATATATATATGTCAGGCGAAACGTGGATCAGGAGGTCTTACCAAAAGGGGAAATTACCATAAACGTGTGGGAGTCAGAGGTTAGGTAAGACAGAGAAGGGAACATGTGTGAACAAATGTCGAAAGGGCTAATACCAACCTAGAACTGAGCATCAAATACAGGCAAAAAAAATGCATATGATGGCCCTTAAGTGTAGGTAGTGCAACCCACATCGTGTAAGAGAAGGAAGAGAGAGGGAGAGAGAAAAGAGATAAAGAACCTGCCATTTAGGCGGGCTATTGGAGGGGGAGGGAATTGGGGACATTGGTGGCGGGGAAATGGGCACTGGTGGAGGGTGGGGTGCTGGAACACTACATGACCGAAACCTCTAAACATGAACAATGTTGTAATTGTATATCTCACGGTGGTATAATAAAATATTTAATCAAAAATATTGCGGCTGGAGAGATAGCACAGCAGGCTTTGCATGCGGCCATCTGAATTCAATCCCTGGTACAAAATATAGTCCCCCAACTTCACCCAGTGTGACCCCTGAGCCAGTGTGGTCAAGAAAGAAAGAAGGAAGGAAGGAAGGAAGGAAGGAAGGAAGGAAGGAAGGAAGGAAGGAAGGAAGGAAGGAAGGAAGGAAGGAAGGAAGGAAGGAAGGAAGGAAGGAAGGAAGGAAGGAAGGGGAGGGAGGGGAGGGAGGAAGGAAGGAAGGAAGGAAGGAAGGAAGGAAGGAAGGAAGGAAGGAAGGAAGGAAGGAAGGAAGGAAAGGAAGAGAGAAACTTAAAAACTGAACTTCCATTTGACTCAGCAACCTCACTCCTGGAATTGATGCCAAGACGACAAAAACATTAATTTGTAAGGTCAATATGAGCACCTGTGAACAACAGTCAAGACTGGAAGATGCCCCAGACCAACAACAGATGGAATGAATAAAGAAGTTAGTGTATACATAGGGAGACATTCACGACATTGACAACTATCGCCACTTCTGCCTGTTGTCCATCATCTACAAGCTGTTCACTAGAGTCATCCTGAACAGGATTGGCAGAGCATTAGAAGAAGGACAACCATACAAGCAAGCTGGCTTCCAAAAAGGATTCAGCACAATAGACCATATCCACACAGTAACTAAGCTCACTGAAGTTTGTAGGGAGTTCAAGATGCTGCTCTTCTCACGTTCATTGATTTAAAGAAAGCATTTGATTCTGTGGAGACTGAAGCGGTCATCAAAGCCCTAGCCAAACAGGGTGTTCAAACCCAATACATCAAGATCCTTTGTGAGCTGTATTACGGATTCACCACCAGGATCTCACCATTCTATAAGGAAGGGATCACTGATGTCAAAAGAGGGGTTTGGCAGGGTGATAGCATTTCACCAAAACTCTCCAGTGCCACCCTGGAGAACATCATTCAACAATTAGAATGGGAAGGAATGGGAGTGAAGATAGACAGACGGCAACTACACCACCTCCACTTCACTGATGACATTGTTCTAATAACACCAAACATTAGCCAAGAGGCACAAATGCTGGCTGACTTTGACCGAGAATGTAGAAAGATAGGTCTACAGCTGAATCTGAATAAAACTATGTTCATGAGAAATGAACTAGTTCCAGAAACCCCATTCACTATCATTGGAACAAACATCTCTGAATGCAGCAGTTATGTGTACCTAGGTCGAGAAGTCAACAAGATGAACAACTTAAAACCTGAGCTGTGCAGGAGGAAGAGAGCAGCATGGAATGCCTTCAGAAGCATCGAAGGAATAGCTAAAAAGACAAAGAACCTCCAGCTCCGGGCACATCTCTTCCATTCCACTGTTCTCCCTGCATTAACATACGCCCCAGAGACCTGGGCCCTACGAAAGCAGGATGAGAATGCTATTCGGGTCTCTCAAAGAGAAATCGAAAGAGCTCTGCTTGGAATATCACGCCTCACTCAAGTGAGAGAAGGAATCCAGAGTTCCAACCTCCATCACTGTTCCAGAGTCAGGGACGCTGTCTTGTTTGCCAAGGCATCGAAAATCAGATGGGCTGGACATGTAATGCGATTTGGAGACGATCAATGGACTAGGGCCATTACTGACTGGATCCCAAGGGATGTCAAAAGATCACGTGGCCGCTAAACTACAAGATGGTCAGACTTCTTCGTCAAGACCCTGAAGGAATGGTTTGAGGCTTTTCATATTCCTGAAGCAACCAGATGCCATTGGGCTACACTGGCATGTGATAGGGTCAAATGGAAATGTTACTGGTGCACACCACTCGAGCAAATTGATGAACAATGGGATTCAAGTGATCTAGTATATATAGATGAGAGAATACTACTCAGAGGAAGGTGATATCCACATTTCACATAAGCCAGATGGCACTTAAGTTGCAGGCCTAGTAAAGTGAAATGGAAAGAATTAGGCAATAATCTCATTTAAATAAATCAAAGGAACACACAATGCCTGAAGGAAACAAACCTTGAGACATTATCATGAGAACTGAGACTGCTTAAGGCAGAGGGAAGGAAACAGGACTGTGTGACAGTGAAAAAAAAATATTGACACTGGCGGTAGGTGTGGCACTATGAAAGTAGCATTAAAGGGATAGAGCAATAATATGAAAATCACTGTAATCCAAGCTGTTTCATTAAAATCAATTTAAAAAAACTGGTGTTGATGCGAGGTCCCTAACATCCCATATAGTTCTGAGTTCCCACAACAACAACAACAACAACTAGTGTCACTGCAAGCATTTAAGCTGTTCGCTAATATGTTCTCCTATTAATCTTAATTTTCAAAGGGAGACAATGCCTTAACATCCTCACTGCCATCAGATCTCTGCAGGTGGATATAGTTAGTGTTGTAGGACTCCTAAAAATCTCTGCATCTGCCCTGGATTGCCTTCTGCAGGTCACTTCATAGATAGGGGAGTAGTCTAAATGTGGCAGTTTTTCTGACCATGTATTCTGTACTGGCTGGTATAAATATTCTCTCATGCTACCACAATCATCGTGGGACCAGCTAGATCTTACCAGCATATTTGCCTGGCCACGTTGGATCTCTAAGCAATTAGACCAGAGAGAAATGCTGTTCGCCTCCAAGCAAGCAAGCATGGCTCCCTGATAACTCAAAAGCAACTAAAATACAAAACTACCATGAAGGAGACGAGACTCTTGTGAAGGCTTGGAGAAATATTTAACTGGCACTAGTATAACCTTTGGTACAGAGGCATGCCATCTCAGAAACTCCCTTCTCTACCCTATAAAAGGCATTTCCAGGCAGATCTTGGCTCAAAACATTAGCATATAAAAGGGCCTAGGTGAGGTGGTGGGAGACATTACCTGAGGGCATTTGACCCTCCCTGCTTCCCATAATAGTGGGAGGTCTAAGTTGCAGGGGTATAAAACTAGGCTGCTTCCTCTCTTGCACTCTCTCTTTTTTGGTCTCTCTTTTGGGGCTTGCACCTTTCTTGGGAGTCTTGTCTTTGTCTCCTCTTTTCAGGGCCTTTACACATGGTGGCCGCCATCTTGGCCTACACGTGGTTGGGGTTCTAGCCGGGAATCCTAAGCACAGGGTGTTTCCTATTGCTGATTTGTATGCCTGAACCTGTGATAAGTAAAGCATTTTAAAACTGCATCGGATTCCTGAGTCTTCATCCATTCCCTGCCGGCTTCCGAGATAGAAGGGAACTTCGCTTCCTGGCACTGTTGGGGACCCCAGCGGCGTTCCCCGACAGTTAGGAATTCTCATTTGGGGACTAGAGAGAGTGCAGGGGTTAAGGCACTTGCTTGCATGCAGTTGATCACCATACATGGACTGGCTACATTACGACTACACAGTAGGCCCAATCACCTCTAGTCTAGGTATGGACCCAAACCCTACACCTGCCCCCCATTAAAAAGAATTTTTATCTTTTGATTTAAATGGTAATAATATTCTGCACAATCATTGTCACTGTATCACTGTCTTCCCGTTCATCATTGATTTGCTCGAGCAGGCACCAGTAACATCTCCATATGACCTGTCTCATGCAAGTAAAGCCCAAGAGGCACCTGCTTGCTCCAGGAACATAAAGAGCCTCAAACCATTCCATCAGGTCATGGGAATGAGGTCTATAATTGTTACTGGTATCTGGCACATCAAACACAACACGGGTAGCTTGCCAGGCTCTGCGTGTGCGGGTAGCATACTCTTGTAGTCATCTCAAAATCCAGCATTTATTGATGAAGGGTACGGCCGCAAGTGGCCGTGAGAGCCGGGCTGTGATAGGCTTGTCTGCTGGGTGGAGTTCTGATGAGGGGGGAAGTCCAGATGTGGAAAATGGAGGTCCTCATGGAGTGGGGGGGTCGTCTGGCTTGTTGTGAGGCTCTGCTGGGGTGGCGGGCCAGGGCTAGAACCTGCCATCCCTCCCAGGCGCCTCTTGAGCGGCTGGGCACAGGGAGAGCCAGTAGCAGCTCTGCCCCATGTCTGTCTCTGGATCAGCATACCTGGGCCGGATTAAAAAGACTGCAGCAGGGTGGGTGGATCTCGATGAGCTGGGATGTGATAGGCTGGTCTGCTGGGTGGAGTTCTGAGCGAGGGGGAAGTCCGGATGTGGAAAATGGAGGTCCTCATGGAGTGGAGGGTCGTCTGGCTTGTTGTGAGCTCTGCTGGGGAGGCGGTCCAGGGCTAGAACCTGCCATCCCTCCTGGGCGCCTCTTGAGTGGCTGGGCACAGTGACAGCCAGTAGCAGCTCTGCCCCATGTCTGTTTCTGTTTCTGCACAATATCTATTTTATTTTTAATTAATTTTTTTTACTTTTATGGGTCACACCCTGCAATACTCAGGAGTTATTCTTGGCTCTGTAGTCAGGGGATCATATGAGTTCAATGCAGTACAAATAGGCTTTTACTAATGACCAATAATTTAAAAAGCTCTGCTACTACAATCCAAGAAAATAGGATTTCCCAGACCTCTAGCTCTTGGTCACACCTTTGACCATGCACTTGGGCCCAAGTCTCCTACCAAAATGGATGGATCTTCCTCAAGTCAGTCCCTTTATATACCCCAAAGCCAGAATCCTTTCTTCAGGGTGGGTTGCATTAACAAAGACCAAAGAATCAGCTTTTAGGTGTAGAAGTTAGGTGGTGCCACACCTCTGGTTCAAACAAATGATAATCTCAGAATCCCTTCCTCTGATATTATCTCTTATGTCAAAACAATGGAGAGAGAGAGAGAGAGAGAGAGAGAGAGAAGAGAGAGAGAGAGAGAGGGAGAGAGAGAGAGAGGACTGATATAAAGAAATACATCTAGGCTCATCACCTCTGGGGGTCCGGAAGCACTCCGGACCACCTTCACTGTCCAGATGCTGGGATACTACCTCACGACCAGATTAACAGAACAAAAACAGTTCGAGCCCAGGTAGGCAGCTCCCAGAAGTGGGAATCACTGGGAATTCGTCAGATGGAGTCAGGGGTCGGCCCTTCCCTCCCTCCATTTTGTCAAGCCTGGTGGCCCCACCCAGGAGCTGGCCTGGGGCGACCAGCCATAGCATGCAGTCTCAAATGCAGCTGGGGAACCTGGACCTCCGCTTTCCCCAGGATGACCATGGGGTTCCCAGGAGGACAGATGGGTTTTGGGAGTGGGCCCATCACCTCTGGGGGGTCCCAGAAGCAGCCGGATGAGACTTCGCCCACCACACTAGCCACCACCTTTGCTGTCCGGACGCTGGGATACTACCTCACGACCAGATTAACAGAACAAAACCAGTTTGAGCCCAGGTTGCGCGGCCGCAAACAGCCGCGCTGTTCATCAAAGTAGTGGAAACAGTTATGTCCTTTAATGCACTACATTCTACGATGCTCAGGAAAGTTTGGCAGGAGGGAGAGATAGAGAGGAAAGAAAAGACCTACAGAACCCGCCAAGTAGTTGAAGTGTGGGAGGGGAGGGAGGTGGGGACATCGGTGATGGGAGATGGATTCAGGTAGAGGGATGGGTGTTGGAACACTGTAGAACCAAAACTCTACATAAGCATCTTGCAATTGTATGTCTAAAAGTACTGTAATAAAATTTGGGAAATAAATACATTTAAAAAAAAGAAATACATCTAATGGATGTATATTCACAGGGAGAACCACATCATATTTTCAGACCATGGACTTCATGTAATCCAGATGGTACCCACAAGGTCCTTCTTGTTTCTACTCTGAACCAGAGTAATTCTGAGTGTCCTGTCCTCTGTTTACTGAACAGGTCATGCTCGCTCGCCAGAGGGCAAACAAGCATGATCACTCCTTTGATCTTGGCAGAGCTGATAAATAGTAGTCTCTACATAGCCAGGGTGGTGGTGAATTCTAATTGTCCCATGCTGGGACCAGTGGGTGTTAAGAGGAATTGTGCCAAATCTAGATAGCATTGAAATCATAGTAGAGATTATAAAAATATTCTAAGAGTTATTAGTTCAGAGTCAAAATGACTCTTGTAGAGAATAAAAATAACATTTGTAATAAATTAAGCTATATTTTTAAAATTACAATTTTTTTTTTTTTTTTTGCTTTTTGGGTCACACCCGGCAATGCTCAGGGGTTTCTCCTGGCTCTGCACTCAGGAATTACTCCTGGCTGTGCTCGGGGGGACCATATGGGATGCCGGGGATCGAACCCAGGTCGGCATGGGCTGGCCGCGTGCAAGGCAAACACCCTACCCGCTGGGCTATCGCTCCGGCCCCTAAAATTACAATTTTTACATAGTAAATTTTGTCAAATAGACCTTCTTACTGTGTCTTCCCTACAATTTTCTGTAACTGACCTTCCACTCTCCATTCTATGCTTCAACTTCCTTCATCTTTAACTGAAATTCTTTAAGACTGTGAGTTTTGAGCCGGAGCAATAGTAGAGCGGGTAGGGCATCTGCCTTGTATACAACCAACCTGGCTTCTATCGTGGGCATCCCAAATGGTCCCCAGAGCACTGCCATAAGTAACCCCTGAGCATCACCACATGTGAACACAAAGAGCCAAAAAAAGGAAAAAAAGAAAGACTGTAAATGGTTCTTCAGTTTTGTTCTGCTTTTTATTTTCTTTTGACTTAGGGACCACACTGGGCATGTTGATGGCTTACTCCTGGCTGTGTTTAAGTAGCCAATCAGAATGCAGAAGGGGACATCTGGTGGATGGGACTCGGCAGCAAACAAAGGGCACCCTCCAGTTTCTCCTCCCTTCCCTCCCCCCTCAGCTGGCTCCCCCTCTCTGAGCACTTGCTCTCTGGATGCACTCCCCAGATCAGGTAGGGTGGCATGCCCAGTCAGGTACAGGGCCCAATACAGGTAGGTCACCATGTAAGGCCAGGTACAGGACAGGGTGGGTGGGCTAGAAGGCCCAGGATAGTTCAAGTACAGGTACAGGGGAGGCAGGGAAAGTGTACATAGGACAGAGAGAGCAGAGCAGGGACAGGCCTGGCCATCATTCACGGGAGACAAGTAGACTGTGTGGGACAGGACAGGGAAATCGTATATTGGTCTGGGCAGTGAGGGGCCAGGACCAGGACTTCGTTCAAGGGTAATAGAGAAGCCTAGACTTTGGGGAGAGACGTGGAATCAATTACCTTTTCTGCAAAATAAACTAACTTTCAATCTTCCGAGTTTTGTATGCCAATCTTTCATATAATTCTCAAGAACCCAGCAGCACAGGAAAATCCACTAACAATGATACTGCTGATACATTGCTTAGACTGCCCCCGGGCTAGTGGTGCTAGAAAGGGTGCAGGCAAAGAAAGGGAGAGCCATGCCAAGGCTGCTGGTGGCAGGCTGGCATCAGTGCAGAGGGGCAAACTCCAGCCCTTTGTCCCAGCTTCCCTGCTCCTGGAGAAATTATAGATGGACCAGATACTCAGGGAAGAGCTGCTGTTGGCTCTCCCTGTGCCCAGCTGATCATGAAGCGCCCAGGAGGGAAGGCAGGTTCTAGCCCTGGCCAGTCATCCCAGCAGAGCCTCGCAAGAAGCCAGAGGAACCTCCACACCATGAGGCCACTATTAAATGACATTAGAGAATAACTGTCAGTTTTCTTATGTGTGATAAAGGATTCATGGTTATGCAGATAGATGTTGCAGTGTCTTAACACTTCAGATTCTGACAAAAAAATAAACTACCAAACACACACACACTCTCTCTCTCTCTCTCTCTCTCTCTCTCTCTCCTCTCTCTCTCTCTCTCTCTCTCTCTCTCTCTCTCTCTCTCTCTCTCTCAAAATGAAAGGGAAGCCCCAAGACCGGACTGCAAAAAGTTAACAGGAAAAAAATATATAAAGAAAAACAGGAGCACACTAAAATAGTGGATGGGCTCTGTGAGTAGGCCAGATAAAGCCGAAGGCCTCCCAACCAGATGTCAAGGGAGGAAGCCTAACTATAACCTTGAGTAACAACCTTATATGGTGTGCACTCTGCACCTGGAAAAACCGCAAGCTTGTTGTACTGTAAAAGTTTCTTTTGTCTCAGAGTGCTATAAACACTCTGTTGTAACTCAGTTCGGGGCTCTCAGCCTCTAGCCTGTTTAAGGTTATACTGTGAGCCCGTGCATGCTCGTCTCAATAAACCCCTTGCTTTTGCATAAGCCAGTCTCTTGGAGTCCTCCTTGGTTGGTGATCGGTGTCCCGACCCTAACATGTGAAGGCCCCAGCGAGATTTGACCTCCATTTGCCGTCTCGGGTGTTAGTGAACTCGGGTCAGGTCAGGATAACTAGAGTAGCTCTCCACTTCTCTGCTTGTGTAAAAGTGTGTTAAATGTGTGAATGAGTAAATAAGGCCCCATGGCTTTGGCTACGGGGTCTGCTTGGGCTCTAACCTGCAGTTCCGTGAAGTCCGTAACCGCTCTTGGGTACTTGCCACAGAGGCAACCAGGCATGGGGATTATACGTGTGGCCCAATGCCAAGGACATCTTAAAATCCCGCGAGGGGTCTGGCCAGGCGAGCATCAGAGAGTTGCCCATCCCCAAATCTTCTCCTATTCCCTATTCCTGCTGCTCTGTATCCTTTATTTCTGGAGAGTCTGTATTCTGTAATGGCCGAATCTAACAAAAAAGAATGAGATAAATATTAAAAAATTCCTCAATCTAAATATTAAATGAGATAAATATTAAAAATTTCTCAATCTAGGTGATGGGCATATAGGTGATTTTATACTTTATTGATCTTTCTGTGTTAGAATGAAAACTGGAAAGAAAAAAAAAAAAATAAAAATAAATGAAAATTGGAAAGGGCTGAGCCATAGTACAGTGGGTAGGGCATTAGCCTTGAATGCAACAGACCTGGGTTCAATTCCCAGCACACAGAGCACCACCAGGACCGAGTTCCGAGTACCTAGCCAGGAGTAATCCCTGAGTTTCGCTGGGTGTGACCCAAAAAGTAAAGAAAAAAAAAGAAAGTGGGAAAGGTGTGCATACTCAAGTGCTGCCTATCTCTGAAGAGCCCACTCACTGCGCTGCCTACCTACTTCTTTGAAGCGTTTTCTTGCTGATACCACAACGAACTAAATTCTCCCTTTTGGAAATTTCCTTGGCCCTTTGAATACGCAGTGAGCAGTCCGCCTTATATTCACCCATCCTAAAAAAATACTTTAGAAATATCAGGCCGGAGCGATAGCCCAGCGGGTAGGGCATTTGCCTTGCATGCGGCTGGCCCATGCCGGCCAGGTTCCATCCCGGCATCCCTTATGGTCCTCCAAAGCACCCACCGCCAGGAGTAATTCCTGAGTGTAGAGCCAGGAGAAACACCTGGCATGCCCAGTATGACCCAAAAAAGAAAAAAAAAAAAAAAGAAATGTCTTCCTGGCAGCCAAAGTGCAAGGTTCATTTAGGTGGAATAGCAGACACAAAAATTAAATACAATAAAAGGAGGCAATAGGCAGCAAAAAAGGTGGGGGGTGGGTGGGTGATAAGGACCAAAGACTAGAATGGTAGCAACTAAAAACAAATAGTTCTGAAATTATGGGCAATAATATTTCTGGCTTCAGGCTTGCATTTGGGCTGTTAGCAGCCTTCACAAAGACCTTTGCAATCACTCGCAATTGCCCCTACTAATAGCAGGGAAGTGTCTCTCAAAATTCAGGGTTGAACTTGGGGCAGCTCTTGACTTCTAACCTTCTTTCCCCAGCAAGAGTAGCAGAAGGTTCATCTTGCGCCTTCATTTCCAAGGACACTCTTCACGTGGACAGTCATAAATAGCCTTGGAAACATCCAGCAAGGTCGAACGTCCAAGAAGTTCAACCTCTCGGTTTAGGTTTGGTAGTCTCAAAGGACAACCTTTGGCTTTGGTCCCAGCATTTCATTTCAGAGAGAAGGCTGAACTCCACGAGAAAACCCTTTGGGTTTTGGACATCACTGTATGGGGTAAAGGTCAAGGCTGAATGCCCAGAAAAGCTGCCCAGGGGGCGGTAGAGGGGCGCCCGCGCCCGGCACGTCCTTTCACCCAGATTCCAGGCGCGCGCCGGTCCGCCCTCAGCGCCTCTCTCGGCCTTCCGGACCCGCCGGGGTAAACGCAGCCACAGCGCCCCCCACCCCCCGCCTCGGGGCTCCGCATCCCCACCCAGGGGCCCGCACAACTACTTCCGGAGCGAGCGCCTCTGCTAAATTACGAGGCGCAAAATCTAGTGAAGCTTGAGGAGAAAAGAATCCGGAACGTTTTAAACCTCCTTCCAAGGTCGCGCGGACACGCCGGCGGGGTTACGGAGCATGCGTCCTGGACGGCCGCGCCGCACCCTCCACGCCGGGGGCCATTTCCCGCCCCCACCCGCTCAGTCCCCGCCCCTCCGGCCCGCGCAGCCCTTCCACTGGCTCCGCTCCTGTCCATCTCAGTGGGCGGGGCCCGGAGGGCTGCTTCGGTGCCCGCAGCTCGGCCGACTGCTGTGAGCTCGCCGTGCGGGGGCTGGAGTGGCGTCGATATGGCAGTGGTGTTCAGGAGAAGCTGCGGGGTAAGGAGGAGTGGGGGTGCTGGCGGGACCGGAGAATGGAGATTAGGGTGTTTGGGGCCTAACGAGCAAGAATAGGAAACCTTGAGGGGGAGGAGCGGACCTCAGGGCACTTTGACCCCGACACCCCCTTCCCCCCTTTTTCTGGCAGCGGTCTGCAGTGCTTGCAGTCCAGCCTTCGCTTACACTATGCGTCTGAATGCATCCTAGTTCTTCGCTTTGGCGGATGCTCCCGGCATCTGCCCTCCACTCTCCAGAATATATGTTTTTATTCCTCTTGTCCGGGAGCCCTGGGAGCCGGGGTAATAGGAACCCAACCCGGGATCCGAGTACACGTCCTGGTTTTGCTAAGCTGACATCTCTCTCCTGGAACACACTCTTGGCTTCAGCCCCAGAAAGGAGAGCATAGTGTTCGTGTCCTGCAGTCGACACAGTCGGTTACAAGAATTGGGATCCCTCTTATCTGCAGGATGAGGGAAAATGGAATACCTGCTCCTTTGATATTTGATATGTGTAATGTTTTGTAACACAGGGGCGGCCGTTTGCACATTGCGGACGTTTGAGAATAACCTACCACGAAAGTTTCCTTTCAAGCTTTGCCTGCATGCTTTCCAGATTGTTCCTGAATACATTCTGCTATCTGAAATATTAAGGATTTAACTATCTGTCCTATATATATATATATTTTTTTTTATATATTTTTTTTTTTTTATGAGACTGCTGTCACTTCTTCTAAGTCGCTTAGGAGCGAGTTAAAGTCTTTAGGCCAGAAAAGTAGTAGTTGGGGAGTTTAGAGAACTCGTGAAGGATTGTAGCCCATGTTTGTTGTTGCTGTACAAGTTAATGGGCTTGTACATTGTGAAGGCAGACATTGTAGTGGACATTCTAAAACTGATTTTAATGAAACCAGGAAAAAGTTATTTACTAATCTTTCCAAGGAAGCATATAGTTAAACCTGGTCTAACAAAGTTTTTTTCTTTACCCTTGTTATCTCATTTTTGAGTCTGCTAGAAAAACATGAGTGTTCTTTGGCTAAACGCTATTCAGTAGCGATTACTTACAGTAGTACTGGTATTGCAGAGTGGAAATTGCTGTCTTTTGGGAATTTGGAGTTAAATTGTTGTGCAAAGAGAGCCAAAACCAATATACCTGTTTTCATGGAACACTGAACTTTGAAGACTACTATTTTAATGAATAAGCTACTAAAAATTGGCTTCATTTTCTAGGTTTGGAAAGAAATTTAAAACGTTTTCAATTGGTCCACTTCTCAAAAATACCCGTGGAGTCTAGACTCAAATTTGATCATCTTAACTCCAAACAGTGATTTTTTTTTTAATATTTAAAGGTGAAGCCACCCCTCTTTAAAAAAGATCACATTATTATGTAATTAAGGATTATTGGTGGCCAAGACATAGTATAGCTGGTAGGGTGTTTGCTTTCCACACAGCCAATCTGGGTTTTATCCGGGTCACCCCATATGGTCCAAGCACCTCCAGGAGTATTCCTTAGTGCAATTATTGCAGAGCCAGGAGCAATGTCTCAGGATGTTGCCCGAAACAAACACCACTTGCTTGCAGAACTATTGGGCATTGTTCCTGGGCTTTAGCTACTATTGTTCTTTTTGGGGTGATAGGGAAATGGAGGATATGGTTTACCAGTCTTGTACTGAGTCTTTAATATTTTTATATGCAAATAGTACCTTAATCCCATTCTTGACTGGGAACTCAGATAATTGAGATGAGGAATGTAACTGAACAAGATTAGGTGTGGCCTAAGAGAACTGAATATGAGAGTCTAAGAAACCATGTTTTCTTCCCATATAAAATTAATGAAAGGTGGAGCTGGAGTGATAGTACAGCGGGTAGGGCACTTTCCTTGAATGTCTCCAACCTGGGTTCCTTGGCATCCCATATGGTTCCCCAATTCCCAGCATAGTCTAGAGTAATTCCTGAGTATCTTGCAGGAGTAATCCCTGAGCACCACCCCAACTGGTGAGGTGCGGCAACAAAACGAAACAAAATAATAAGGTAAAATTAATGAAAGGTATGAAGAAATGTAATTTTCATAACATTTTCCCCTCAAATAAACTTGCTATTTTGAAAGTCACTTAACGTGAGATATTTGACAACTTTTTTTTTTTTTTTTTTGGGTCACACCTGGCAATGCTCAGGGGTTTCTCCTAGCTCTGCACTCAGGAATTAGTCCTGGCGGTGCTCGGGGGACCATATGGGATGCCGGGAGATTGAACCAGGCCGGCATGGACTGGCCATGTGCAAGGCAAACGCCCTACCTGTTGGACTATCGCTCCGGCCCCAACTTGTATTATTTTAAATGCAGATGGTTCTCTGTTCAAGTTGTCATCTAAAAAGTGACAGTTTTTTTTTAAATTTGAAAACGTAGACAAGTTCAATTTTTAACCTTTGTTTTATTTTTTATTATTTTTGTTTTTTTTTTTTTCCCCTGTTTCTAGCTGTCTCAGTGTGTGACTCTGAGCCCAGAAAGGCCCCCTGCCAGGAATCTCTCCTTGGTAGGGCCCTGGGAAACATGTACTGAATCTGGAACTGTTGCAGGTGGACCCCACGGGTGACTTATGTGAGGCCGGAAGGGGGGAGAGAGATGGTCGCTTTCTCCCCAGCCGCCTCTGCCACCCGGGACCTGCTGGGCAGGCTTAGGACTGATAAAGTCTGCTATGAGCCCCCTGCACGGCGTGGGCCTGAGCCCCACCAGCCCCACGAGGTGGCCGTCAAGCCACACCTGACGTCTGCTTGATCTCTAGGCACGGGAGTTAATCCCCACCACCCGAGGTTTCTCGGGGAGCCATGGACTCAGGCTGGAGCGGGGGAATTGCTCTTTGCAGGAAAGGAAATTCAGTCCTAGGCCTTACCCAGGGCTGCCTTAGGGTTCTCGTCTTCCTCGCAGAAAAAGAATTTTCAGGAGTCGAGGAGCAGTGAAGTAAAATAGGTTTCATTGAGGAGGTTTTAGGAGAGGGGGAGGAGAGAGAGAAATGCCGCGCTCCAGGGAGAACACGGGCTACTCCAAAGATGGAGAGCAAGTAAGAAAGAGTACACATCTCAAGAGGGGAGATCGCGGAAAACACATGTGCTCAGGCACCACATGGGCTCAGGCAGCATGTGTGTCCATGCAGCATGTGTGTGCAGGCAACATGTGTGCCCAGGCAGCATGTGCCGCTGTCCTTTGGTCAGGACGGCTTTTATAGATTTCTCCCCAAGTTACTCCCATATGGGCTTCAACCTCCATTACTAGGGCCGTTGCCAAGGGGAGTAGACTTTGGGAGTGGTCTTCTTTGACTGGAATGATTTGGAGTCTTCTTTGAGCTGGGTTCTGGGCTGATTGACTTCCCCGAGATTTAATCACTAAAGCCATTCACACATTCCCTCTGGCCTTCCCTTCCCCAGGGTCTGTTGTTGATTGTGGTCTTGTCAAGTTTGGTTTCCGGTTTTCAATCAGGTGTGGCTCTGGATCTCTTCTTCAGGAATTTTATTGCCCTGTGGCGCTCCCCCGCCCCCTGCCTGCCTACAACAGAACCTGCCCACTGGGGCTCCAGCCCCAAGTTTTTTTTCATTATTTCCATGTTTAACTATCCGAATTGGCCGGAGATCAAAGAATGTCTTAACCAATACTCTTTGACATGAATTTTAGCAGTTTTGACACCCAGCAGTACTAAGGCTCCTCCTGACTCTGGGGTTGTTCCTGGCAGTGTTAGAGATTGAATAAGACCACCTACATGCAAAACACTTGTTCAGCTTCTTGAGCTGTATCTCTCTGACTCCAAATTCTGTAGCTTTATTTATTTATTTATTTATTTATTTTTGATCACGAAGTACTGCTCCAGCACTCTTGGATTGAGCTGGATGAAAGTATGCACTCCAGTTTTGCACTGTCACGCTGGCCCCAGTTTGATAATCACTTTTTGCATGCAAGTGGTTACTTTAATGTACATTAATCTGTCAGTAGGATGAAATGGTTTGCATTGGGTATAGATTATATTGTTTTTACATATTCTTTGAAGAAATAGTGCAAAAAGATAGTAAATATTTTCACCTCTATTAATTGTATAATCTCTGTGGCAACTGCCGGAATCCTTTGGGGAATTGTGTGTGTGTGTGTGTGTGTGTGTGTGTGTGTGTGTGTTATATATTGCACAGCGCATATCTAAATGCATGCTTGTTGGAGGGGAGGGTAATTTTAGAATCACACCAAGCAGTTCTCAGGACTTACTCCTGGCTCTATACTCGGAGATGCCTCCTGGTGGTAGACCATATATGCCCAAGTCTCTACTTCAAATCTAGGTGAGCCATGTGTAAGGCAAATGCCCTACTCTATCTACTGTTGCTCTCTGGTCCCCCAGCCCTGCTGTGAATGCAGCAGTAGATAATATGGTATGGCTGTCCATATTGGTGACTGCCCTAGTGTGCTGACCCCTACTTAGAACATTCTGAGAATGCTTATAGACAAAAGCAGGACATACAGAATGTGGTTTTAGACTAATTTGTGAAATAGGTATTTTAGAAGATAAGAAGATAAGACACTCAGGACTTATCCTGGCTGTGCTGGGAGTTGGGGGAACCATATGAGATTTCAAGGAACCCTGGTTGGACACATGCAAGGAAAGTGCCCTACCCGCTGTACTATCACTCCAACTCTACCTTTCATTAATTTTATGTGGGGAGTAAAATTTCTCCCCATATAGGAGAAATTTCTCCCCATATAAGCCAATAGGGTCTCTTAGGTTCTCATATTCAGTTCTCTTAGACCACATCTAATCTTGTTCAGTTACATTCCTCATATCAATTATCTGAGTTCACAGCCAAGTCTGGATTATCTTCTCTAAACCTCTCTAAACCAGGGGAGGTTTAGAGAAGCATTTCTTAGAGTCTCACAGTTTAGGGTATCAGATGATGGGACTAGGTAATTCTGAACGGTATAGTATTATCCTATGTTCTCGCTCTCAGTTGCAATTTTGCAAAAATCCTAGAGCTTGTAGATAGGAGAGCTGGCTTTCACTAGCTTTATTGTCTTGAAAGCTTTATACTCTAGTAATGAGAGTATCACCCGATTCTTTTTTTTTTTTTTTTTTGCTTTTTGGGTGCACACCGGCGATGCTCAGGGGTTACTCCTGGCTCTGCACTCAGGAATTACTCCTGGTGGTGCTCGGGGGACCATATGGGATGCCGGGGATCGAACCCGGGCCGGCATGGGCCAGCCGCGTGCAAGGCAAACGCCCTACCTGCTGAGCTATCGCTCCGGCCCCGATTCATTTTAGAAAATTTTCTTTCCGGGTTGGAGAGATAGTTCAGTGGGTATGGCACTTGCCTTGCATCCGGGGGTCAACCTGGGTTCTAGTCCTGGCGTCCCATATAGTCCTCTGAGCCCACCAGAACTATTTTCTGAGGGCAGAGCCAGGAGTTACTCTTTAGTACCACCCAATGTGATGTGGTTCCCAACCCCCAAATCAAAACAAAAAATTCATTCATGAACCACCCCCGTGATCTTGCGCCAGTAAACCAGCCGTCCAGCAGAGGCCAGGGCGCAAACAATTAGGCCATGGATGACCTATATATTTACTGATGCCATTTAACAACCTTGCCAGGTGTTCAAATATCTAATAGTTATCTAATATGAAATATTTTTAATGGGGGGAGGGGGATGCAATTAGCCATACTCAGTGAGGCACTAATACTCCTGACTGTGTGCTCAGTGGCAGTGGACCATGTAATCGATATGGAACCTGGGTTGGCTCCATGCAGAGCAGTCACCTTAATTCATCTACTATCTCTCCAGCCCTAATATGGAAATTAGACTTTAGTTGAAGGTATTTAAGTGATAACTTAAAAGTACTACACTCTTGAATATGCTCAAACAAGTTGTTGTATTTGACTTGTTTATGCTCTCTTTTTGATTGAGGTTTAAGTTTGTTGAATTTATTTTAATTGTTCTTTACAGGTCCTGAGAAATGTTTCTCGTTTTGACTGGAGACTACAACATACAAAAGCGGCTGTAAAACATGAACCAGGATTGGGCTTTAGTTTTGGTATATGTTTTTATTTTTTTTTTTTTTTTTGGCTTTTTGAGTCACACCTGGTGACACTCAGGGGGTTACTCCTGGCTCTTTGCTCAGGGAATTACTCCTGGCGGTGCTCAGGGGACCAAATGGGATGCCAGGGATCGAACCGGGTTGGCCGCAGGCAAGGCAAATGCCCTACCTGTTGGGCTATCGCTCTGGCCCAGTTTTTTTCACTTTAAATATAAACATATGTACGTAATGAATATTATATGTACCTCTTTATATATGTGTGTCTGAAATATGCTCATCAACAAATAGTAATATGTCAGAAATTATCACTATGTATGTTGACTGTTGGTCACTAGCAACTGATCTCTTTCGTGATACCTTCCTGGTCATCTGCATATATAGATTTATTTGTGTCCTTGCCTAAGTATAGATCCCAAAGTAAGTAACAAATTTAGTGGTATTTATGAATAGTCTTCAATTAAGTTTGAATGCAACTAATATCTTAAACGCTTATTAGGTACACAAAATGGTAGGTTATAAACAAATGTTTATAAGCCAGTACCTGTTTTGGTTGCAGTATATCTGAACTGCAAGTTTAATGCTACTAAATATTGTCCTCAGACCTTGGAAGGAAAACAATAAGATTCCACTCCCTCAACACACACATTTTCTTCTCTAAAATGAAAAACACAAATAAAAAAGATTTGAAGTTGAACTTCTTGTCTCTGGCAGGTTTAACCTCGTAAACTGTTTTTGTTTCAAAATCATTACCTTTTCTCAACTGAAAAGCCCATTTCCTTATTCACTTGTTCTCAGAAAATATTTCAAAAGCTGTTGAGGGAGGTCTGGGATATAACTAAGTGCTAGAGTACATTCTTTGCATAGATGATGCCCTTGGATCAGTCCCCAGCACAAAATTAACAAAACACATAGCTGAGCTGATTAATGCACATTTGATACAAAAGACAGTCTTCAAAGTTTTAAGATCATTTTTGGTTTTTTAATTTTGGGGCGGCTTGGGGCTGCACACGTGACTATGCTCAGAGCCTACTTCTGGTTCTTTGTTCAAGAATCACTCCTGGCAATGCTCAGAGTAAAAATTGGGGTTCCAAAGATTAAAATTGGTTGACTGCAAGCAAGACCTTATCTGCTGTCTCACCTCTCCAAATTAACAGAATTTAAAAAAATTTCCAAGTGATGTGTGGATAGCAGTTTGGTCACCAGATTTTCTTGAATATTATTAGCATTGGTTTGTCATGATTGCTGTGTAGTTTCAGTTTATCAACATACAAATTCATACTCAGTGAGGGACTGCCAGAAGAAGCCAGTGTTCTGTGAATAACATGCACACTCAGTTGTAATTTTTTAATCCTTAAAATGGAGGCAATGACTATACTATTGGAATTTTTTAAAGACTAATTTGTATTTAATTTATATGTCAAGTTTTTAGCACATAAGTAGGTTCTTAATAAGTAATACATCACTTGTATAACTTGTCTTCCTGTTGTTCATCAATTTGCTTGAGTGGGCACCAGTAACATCTGGAGAGCAAGTGTAGCCCAAGGGCATCTGCTAACTCTGGGAACACGAAGAGCCTCAAACCATTCCTTCATGTCATGGGAATGAGGAATAAGTAATACATAACATAAATATTGCATAATAATTTTACATAAATTCCTGTTTTCACTATCCTCCCTACCTCCCCCATTTAGCCTTAATTCATGCCAGTCCTACTTTTAGAAGTGAAACTGTGATATAGAGAACTATTAGACTCATTTGTAGTGCTGATTCATCATAAGTTTATAAAGTCACTTATTCAATCTGGGCTTCAACTTCTTCGAGTAATGAGATTTTAGACTGTTTGACTCAACATCAAAAATTCTAACACCTTTTTTGGTAGGTGGGTACTGGTGTCTTCTCCCTCTTTGATGACCAGGGTCGACAGTGCTGGGGGACCATGAGGTGCCTGGAATCAAACTCAGGGCTTCACTGTATCACTGTCTTCCCGTTGTTCATCGATTTGCTTGAGCGGGCACCAGTAACATCTCCATATGTCCCGTCTCATGCAAGTAGAGCCCAAGGGCATCTGCTTGCTCCAGGAACATAAAGAGCCTCAAGCCATTCCATCAGGTCATGGGAATGAGGTCTATAATTGTTACTGGTATTTGGCATATCAAATACGACACGGGTAGCTTGCCAGGCAACCCAAAAAAGAAAAAAAAAAGAAAAAAATTAACAAAGCATAACCCTGAGTGAGGGCACCCGGCCTGAAACAAAGCCTGAGTATGGTCTATATATAGGCTGAGCAACTCCGCGAGCTCCATGCTCATCTGACAGCTTTGATGGTTTTATTTATACTAGTATGATAAACCTCATTAAAACCCAATGAGAGTGGATTTGAATGAAAGCAAATGAGTGGCTCTTGTCTTTAGCCCAGTTACCACTTTCGTAAAAGCACAACTCCATATTATGTCATTGAATTGTTTGGATTGATTATTGCATAACAGCAGAATGTCTGAGACCCCTTCCCCCATTTTACTAGTTGCTTTGTTCTAATTTTGGAACAATGTTTATTGTTATTTTTAGTCTCCTGACATTTCGTTTCCTTTGTTAGAATGATTCTTGAGATTGGTTTAGTATTTGTATATCCTTTGACTTTCTGGTTAAAGGTTAGTATCTCATAAATAATAAACCCCGCACACTGATAACATACTTTTCCTCAACTCATCGACCTCTTTTAATGTTTCCTAACTTTCCCCTAGAGTTCACTGAACAGCAGAAAGAATTTCAAGCTACTGCTCGGAAGTTTGCCAGGGAGGAAATAATTCCAGTTGCTCCACAATATGACAAATCTGGGGAGGTAAGTGTATTTAAGGATAGAAAATTGTTAGACTTCCACAGGACTATCTATATTTTAAGCATAATGGAATTTTTTCTTCTCTTTTTTTTTTAAATCTTTTAGTACCCCGTCCCCCTAATTAAAAGAGCCTGGGAACTTGGCTTAATGAATACACACATTCCAGAGAGTTGTGGTAAGCTTTCTTCAGATTTTTAATTCTAAAAGACATATGATTAAGAAAGTTGTAAAACTAACTCAGTGGCTGCTAAATAGCTTTCTACCTTTGTTTCTGTTCAGTATTTACCTACAATTAGAAGCTTTTTAGTCAACACTAAAGAGGCATTTTTTCCTTCCGTGTACTCTGGTCCAACCCTAACTTGATCTAACGTCGTTAATCTATTTTCGTTTAATCTTAATTTTAAATAGTTTATGGAGAATTTTTCCCCTCATAAGAGTGTTAATTATTTTTCTCAGTTGAAAGGGTCAGAGTTTTAACAGATTTGAATCAGTCTGTTGTTGTTTTTTGTTTTGGTTACACCTGACTGTGGTCAGGGCTTATGCATGACTCTGTGCTCAGAGATCACTCCTGGTGGTGCTCATGGGACCATATGGGGTTTGGTAGCAACCTAGGCAGTTAGTCATACCTGCTGTGCATCACTGCAGTCCTGAATCAGCTTTTACAAAATCAAGTTGAAACAGTAAGATAGGTTAAAATTACAAACATAAATTTTTAAGTTTAAAAATTTAGAGAAAAATAATCTTGGTATTGTGCTAACTAGAATACTTTTAAATCTATTGTATTATAGGTATTTTTAAAAATTTTTCTTTTTAAAATAAATAGCTCATAAGTGAAAAGATTAAATAATTCAACTTTAATTCTTTTGAGATGTATCCACATTTTAATGGATATTAAAATATTATAGGAGGTCTTGGACTTGGAACTTTTGATGCATGCTTAATTACTGAAGAATTGGCTTATGGATGTACTGGGGTTCAGACTGCTATTGAAGCAAATTCTTTAGGGGTAAGTTACTTTGAAAATTAACTAACTGAACTGATGCTCGTTAAACAGTCTTTTAAAAGGAAAACATGATTCTGCCATTCAGCCTTGAGGTCATATTTCAAGAGTCTGGTCTATTAGTCTAATCATACTGTGTCTGGTACATTATAATCTACCTGTTCTGGTTGGGAAACTATACTTTAGCTTTCTCTTTAGTGGTGATTCTTAAGTTAGAGCAAAGCTAAAAAAACTTCACCCAGGAGAATGATTTAGATGTCTTGCTGTGACTGTTGGCAGCGGTGACATTTGTTGAGCAATTGTTAGAATTGCACACCAGATTGTGCAGTTATATATGTACACATTATACCTATATGCATATATGTGTGCAATATAAATTCTTAAATTTTATATATATTATATAACATTAAGTTTTATATGATAAATATAATTTTACCTTACTTAAGTAATTGAGTTTATATATATATATATATATATATATATATATTTCTTTGCATGGTTTTAACGCCTTACTTAAGAGGTACAGCAAAGGGGATCTATTTGAAACCAACCCCTTGGGGAAATGTAATTTTCTTTTGAATCATAGCATATCTCAATTTATGTATTTAGTAAAAATATCATTTTTCTTTGGTAGCAAATGCCTGTCATTATTGCTGGAAATGATCAACAGAAAAAGAAGTACTTGGGAAGGATGACCGAGGAGCCATTGATGTGTGTGAGTATGTGCAGATGCTGCTTGATTTCACACTTAGTTACAGCATTTTAAAAGTAGTTGAAATATATCAAACAACTGAACAGTTATCAATGTGTATATATAAAAATACATTCACCAGAGTATCTAAATCATTCTAGCTTCAGAGTCGCTTTTCTTGCATGCAGCTTATTCTGGTTTGATCCTCATGCCACATATAGTTCCTTGAGCACTGCCACGAGTAGCCCGTGAGCACTCTTTGGGCCAAACAAACTCACTCTGCATTTTCTCCCAAGATGAAAATATATAGGACTGAAGATTTGACTCAGTAGTAGGCCGTAAGCCTTGCATGTGTATGGGTTTCTTCCTGGCTCCACAAGGAGAAATTTAAAAATCCAATGGAGGAGGGACTGGAGATAGGACAACAGGTAAGGCACTTGCCTTGTGTGCAGTTGACCCAGGTTTGATCCCCAGTACCTCATGGTTCCCCAAGAACCACCAGGAGTGATCCCTAAAGAGTAAGCCCTGAATACTTCTGAGTGTGGCCCAAAAAATAAATAAATAGGGCTAGAGAAATAGTACAGTGGGTAAGGCCTTGTGCTCAGCAGACTTGTGTCCAATCCCCGATATGGTCCCCCGAGTCCACCAGGAGTCATCCGTGAATGCAGAGCCAGGGATAAGCCCCAAAACAACAAAAATAAATAAATAAACACTGGGGAAATGGATACAACTATTAGGATTTATCTTTATAGAAACTATTATGCAAATTCCTAAGACTGTAGCTCCTTTTTATTTATTTTTATTTATTTATTTATTTATTTTACTTTTTTGGGTCACACCCATCAATGCTCAGGGGCTACTCCTGGCTCTGCACTCAGGAATTACTCCTGGCGGTGCTCGGGGGACCATATGGGATGCCGGGATAGAACCCGGGCCGGTACAGGCCGGCCACGTGCAAGGCAAACGCCCTACCCGCTGGGCTATCGCTTCAGCCCCTGTAGCTCCTTTTAGATCATGAGTTCAGATGTACTGTTCTGAACAAGCAGTTCAGAGATAAATAAGGACAGCTGTCTGTTTTCCTATATTGTAAATTGTTTGCTACTATGACTTTCCTTTCCCCTTCAGTTTTCTTTTGTTTGTTTTGGTTTTCCTTTTTTTTGTTCATGCCTGACTGTGCTCAGGGCTTACTCTTGACTCTGTGTTCAGGGATCCCTCTTGGCAAGCTTCAGGGCACCATATGGGGTGTCAGGAATTGAACCTGCCTTGGCCTGGTGCAAGACAAGTGCCTTTCTGTCCCTCCAGCTGCCTCTCCTCCTTTCTCATTCATTGTTTTGACGCAGTGTATGCCGACTGGGTCAGTGGTGTGCAAGACAAGTGCCTTCCCGGTTTATTATATCTCCAGCATCTACACATATAATTATTGATTTCCCCCAGAACTTAAGTGATAGCTGCCAGTTGATTTGCCAGTTATATAATCAATTAATACATATTTTGTATGTTATATGTGGGTATATATAATATTAATGCTTTTGGTGCGCAAAGTTGCTCTCCTACCCCCACACCGGAGTGCTGAGACCCTCCATCACTGTCGTTAAGTTGCTTTCGTTCACCTCTGCCCGACTCCCCCCCCCTCCCACTAGGTAACCTCAGTCAGTGCCATAGTCAGGGTCCCGGGCTTGTTATCATTGGATGCTGTCTGTTCTCTTGCCTTATTTTTTCATATGAGAATCTGGTATTTGTCCTTCTTCCCCTGACTTATTTCATCTAACATCTAACATCTCCATTCATGTTGGAGCAAAAGATAACACTTCATTTTTTCTTATGTTTAGTATTCTGTTTAGTGCACAGGCACATGCTTTTTTGTTTTTTTATCCACAGCACACAATTTCTTTATCCACTCATCTGACATTAGACATTTAGGTTGCTTCTAGATCCTGGCTATTGTAAACAGCACTGCATTGAACATGGGTACGGATATCTTTGTTAATGACTTTTGGTTTCTAAGGATAGATGCCAAAGGAGTACAATCACTGGAACATATAGAAGTTAAGTGTATCATTGTTTACCAGACACCTCCATTTGGTTTTTCATGTAGATTGAGCCAGATGACATTTCTATCATCAGTCATTGCTTCCTTTTATTGTTTTTTTTTTTTCTTTTTGGGTCACACCCGGCAATGCTCAGGGGTTTCTCCTGGCTCTGCACTCAGGAATTACTCCTGGTGGTGCTCGGGGGACCATATGGGATGCCGGGATCGAACCCGGGCCCGGCATGGGCCGGCCGTGTGCAAGGCAAATGCCCTACCCGCTGGGCTCTCGCTCCGCCCCCTTTTTTATTGTTTTTATTTTATCTTTGTTTTGCTTTTTTTGGGTCACACTCAGCACTGCTCAGGGGTTACTCCTGGCTCTTCATGCATGAATTACTCCTGGCGGTGCTCAGGGGACCATATGAGATGCCAGGGATCAAACCTGGATCAGGCGCCTTCAAGATAAACGCCCTCCCCACTGTGCTGTTGCTCCGGCCCCTGTTCCTTTTAATATAGGCCATGTTCACGTGTGCAAACTGATACCTCATTGTATTTTTGACTTTTATCACTTGATCACTTGAATCCCGTTATTCATCGATTTGCTCGAGCCGGCGCCAGTAACATTTCCATTGGACCCTATCACGTGCCAATGTAGCCCAATGGCACCTGGTTGATTCAGGAATATGAAGAGCCTCAAACCGTTCCTTCAGGGTCTTGACAAGGAAGTCTGACCATCTTGTAGGTGGGCGGCCATGTGATCTTTTGACATCCGTGGGATCCAGTCAGTAATGGCTCTATTCCAGCGGTTGTCTCCAAATCGCATTACATGTCCAGCCCATCTGATTTTCGATGCCTTGGCAAACGAGACAGCGTCCCTGATTCTGGAATAGCGATGGAGGTCAGAACTCCGGATTCCTTCTCTCACTTGAATGAGGCGTGATATTCCAAACATAGCTCTTTCGATTCCTCTCTGGGAGACCCGAATAGCATTCTCATCCTGCTTTCGTAGTGCCCAGGTCTCTGAGGCGTATGTTAATGCAGGGAGAATGGTGGAGTTGAAGAGATGTGCCCGGAGCTGGAGGTTCTTTGTCCTTTTAGCTATTTCTTCGATGTCCTTTGAAGGCATTCCATGCCGCTCTCTTCCTCCTGCGCAGCTCAGGTTTTAGGTCGTTCATCATGTTGACTTCTCGACCTAGGTACACATAACTGCTGCATTCAGAGATGTTTGTTCCATTGAGAATGAATGGGGCCTCAGGAACTAGTTCACTTTTCATAAACATAGTTTTCTTTAGATTCAGCTGTAGACCTATCTTTCCACATTCTCGGTCGAAGTCAGCCAGCATTTGTGCCACTTGGCTAATGTTTGGTGTTATTAGAATGATGTCATCAGCGAAGCGGAGGTGGTGTAGTCACTGACCATCTATCTTCACTCCCATTCCTTCCCATTCGAATGGTCACATGATGTTCTCGAGGGTGGCGCTGAAGAGTTTTGGTGAAATGGTATCACCCTGTCGAACCCCTCTTTTGACATCAATGATCACTTCTTTGTAGAATGATGAGATCCTGGTGGTGAATCCGTAATACAGCTCACGAAGGATCTTGATGTATTGGGTTTGAACACCCTGTTTGGCTAGGGTTTCGGTGACTGCTTCAGTCTTCTTCAATGACTTGTATCACCCTGATAATAAGTGGTGGTAAACACTTTGTTTCATATTTCTTTTGACCATTTGTATTTCTTTAAGGACGTGTCGTTCATCTACCCTACCCTTTGTGGTGAACGTGAGAGGTGGCGGTACCTCCCAGAGGTGTTCAGAGAACTTGAGGGCTGTCCCAAATGCTTTTTGGCCTACCAGCTGACATTTCAGTGTAAGGGCTTGGGGTTGTGTGAGGATCTGAAGATGTGATGCCTAACACCACCAGGGTCACCCTGAAACTGTTTTGGAGGTCTCTAGGACTGTACTTGTAGACAGGAGGACCATGTGGTACCTGGAATTAAATCAGCATCAGTTGTATGTAGTACATGCATCCTAACCCCTTTAACTCCCAACCCCCTTCATATTTTTGATGGAATTGTTTCTTTCTTTTCTTTTTCTTTTTTTTTTTTTTTTGCTGATGAATCGATGAGTACTTTATATAATCTTAACCCTTTATCAGGTTCCGTCCATTTAGTGGGCTTTTCCTTCCATTTAGTTGGGCTTTTCATTACAGTCATATTTTCTTTCTAGTGCAAAAGCTTGCTTTCTTTGTTTTCAGATTCACTTCCATTCTCTTTTATACAGAGAGTTTTACATGTTATGGAGCTTGGGTGCTTTTATATTTATAATCCTACTTTGTATCAAATTACATATTACAAATTAAATATTACAAATATTCATAATCCTACTTTGTATCATCACATACATTGCCATCTCTGCCAAAGCATAGTTATCCATTTCCATACCCCCAAAGAATTTCTTTTTATATTTTGAAACTTGCATTAAATATTGTCTCTGGCTCAAACGCACCTGGGGAACCTGGAGCTCCGCTTTCCCCAGGCTCAGCTGACCATGGGGCTCCCAGGAGGACAGTTGGGTTTTGGGAGTGGGCCCATCACCTCTGGGGGTCCCGGAAGCAGCCGGATGAGACTCGCCAACCACACTAGCCACCACCTTCGCTGTCCGGACGCTGGGAAACTACCTCATGACCAGATTAACAGAGCAAAACCAGTTTAAGCTTAGGTCACGCCGCCACTTGCGGCCGCATCGGTCCATCAAAGTAGTGGAAACAGTTATGTCCTTTAATGCACTGCATTCTACGATGTACAGGAAAGTTTGGCAGGAGGGAGAGATAGAGAGGAGAGAAAAGATATACAGAACCCACCAAATAGTTGAAGTGTGGGGGGTGGAGGAGAGGTGGGAACATTGGTCATGGGAGATTGGGTTCTAGGTGGAGGGGATGGGTGTTGGAACACTGTAGAACCAAAACTGTACATGAGCATCTTGGGAAAAAAAAATAAAGGACATGCCACCCTCAAAAAAGGGGAAATGCGTTCAATTACGTGGTCTGAAAATAAAGTCTGGCATCCCAGAAAACTCTCAAAAAAATAATATCTCTGGAAAGCTTTTACTGAAATCTTTAAAAGCTAAACTTAAGTTCATTATGTAGCTTGAGATTCAGCTCAGTGGGCTGGAGCACATGCTTTGATCCCCAGCATTTCATAGTTCCACGAGCATTGCCTGGAGCAGCCTCCAAGTACAAAGCCTACAGTAGCCCCCTGAGCTCCTCCAGGTGTCACCTAAAAATCTTAAAAAAAAGAAAATTAAGTTCATTGTGGATGACTCTAATACTTTTTTTTTTTTTTTTTTGCTTTTATGGGTCACACCTGGTGATGCTCAGTGATGCTCAGAGCTATTATTGCCGCCTCTGCACTCAGGAATTACCCTGGGGGTGCTTGGGGAACCATATGGGATGCTGGGGATCGAACCCAGGTTGCCACATGCAGGGCAAACCACCTACCCACTATGCTATCAATCCGGCCCCATCTAATACTTAGACATAAGTCAATTCCCTTGTTAAATAGGTTAGTTTATCTTTTGTTTTTATTTGGGGTGGGGATACTCAGGATCTTGTGGTTTTGTGCTCAGTAGTCATGGCAGGGCTAAAGGGACCAAACATTGTGATGGGGATTGAACTTAGTTCTGTCATTTACAAAGCAAATGCCATAAACCCTGTACTATCTCTCTGCCTCTCATTAAATTGTGATATCTTTTCCTCTGGTTTGTCTATCTCCTGAGTCTCATAATCTAGTATATGGTTGATAGTAATTTTTTATTTATTTATTTATTTGTTTGTTTGTTTATTTTTGCTTTTTTGGGTCACCCCGGCGATGCTCAGGGGTTTTTCCTGGCTCTGCACTCAGGAATTACCTCCTGGCGGTGCTTGGGGACCATATGGGATGCCGGGGATCGAACCCAAGCCTGCACAGGCTGGGCGCATGCCAGGTAAGCGCCCCTACCCGCTGGGCTATCGCTTGGCCCCCAGTAATTTTTCAATGGAATAAGTCCATCTGAAGTTGAATTTAACTTGGTTCTTCAACTAAGTTGCTTTTTTAACATATGCATTTTTATAAGATTTGCTAACATCCTGCATCAGATTGTAATTTATATGTTAAGTGCTTTTATAATTGGACAGTATTTTTTTTTAACTCAAGAATATTATGGTGGGGCAGGAGTGATAGCACAGCAGTAGGCCTTAGCTAGCACGTAGCTATCCAGGTTCAGTCCCCGACATCCCAATGGTCTCTCAAGCACTGCCAGGAGTAATTCCTGAGTGCAGAGCCAGGAATAATCCCTGCGCATTGACAGGCGTGACACAAAAAGCAAAAAACTGTGATGGGGGGGGGGGGGGGGGGTGGGGATGGATGGATGGATGGATGGATGGATGGATGGATGGATGGATGGATGGATGGATGGATGGATGGATGGATGGATGGATGGGTGGATGGATGGATGGATGGATGGATGGATGGATGGATGGATGGATGGATGGATGGATGGATGGATGGATGGATGGATGGATGGATATGTTTAGAGCTTTTTTGGCTGGATATTTTGGGCGCTTCTTGGCTTAATATCCAGAAATAGCCTGAGCTTGTTACTAAGATCTGGGTGGGGAAACACTGGGGTGCCCCACACAGAATCCAGAAGCAGTGTCAGGGGATCTGCCCCAGGGGATCGGCTGCTGGTGAATGGAGAAAGATGCGAGAATCCAGCAGAATTTCAAAATGCTTTACTTAATACAGGTTCTGGCATACAAATCAGCAATAGGAAAACCCCAAACTTAAGGTTCCCAGCTGGACCCTGGCCATGTGTAGGCCAAGATGGCTGCAACCACTTTAAGGCCGTGCGGAGAGGAGACAGCGAGGGAGGCAAGAAGGGGAGCACCAGCAGGAAAGGGAGAAAGCCAGAAAGGAAGCAGGCTAGTTTTTATATCACTGCAACACAGACCTCCCACTCCATCAGAAAACCATGGGGGGTCAAATTCCCTCAAGTAACTTCTCCTAGGACCTCACCTAGGCCCTTTGCGATGTTAACGTTGCCAAGCCAAGATCTGCCTTGGAAGTGCCCCTGCAGGGGTAGAGTGGAGGAGGAGGGCATCTAAGATGAGCTGTATCTCAGAATACAAAGGCATGCAACTGTACCAAAGAATATTCTATTGTCAGTTAAATATTTCTCCAAGCCTTCACAAGAGTCTCCTCTACTTCACGGTAGTTTTGTATTTTAGTTGTCTTTGAGTTATCAGGGAGCCATGCCTGCTTGCTTGGAGGCAAACAGCATTTCTCTCTAGTCTAATTACTTAGAGAGATCCAACGTGGCCAGGCAAATATACAGGTAAGATCTAGCTAGTCCCAGGATGATTGTGGCAGCATGAGAGAATATTTATACCAGCCAGTGTAGAATATATGGTCAGATAAACTGCCACATTCAAACTGTCCTCCTCCTATTTACAAAGTGGCCTGCAGGAGGCAACTCCAGGCCCAGATGCAGAGACTTTGGGCAGCAGTGTACTGTAACAGTATGGTATATGTAAGGCAAGTGCCTTAAACTCTATACTATCTCTCCAGCTCTAAGAATACTTTTATTTTCACATATTTAAAAATATTGACTTAGAGAACAGTACCAGAGAGATAGTACAGACCAGGCTAGCATGCCATCGACCTGGTTCAGATTTCTGACACTATATATGGTCCCTGAGCACCAGGTCAGGAATAGCTCCTGAGTCGTGCTGGGTGGCTTAATGGTTTTATGGTTTTTATTATTTTATGGTTTTATGCCAAACCATAAAATAATTGACTTAAGCCACTATAATTCTTCTATAAATTCATATTTACCTTTAATCTTTCCCCTTATTTTCAAGGCCTATTGTGTTACGGAACCTGGGGCAGGCTCTGATGTAGCTGGTATAAAGACCACAGCAACAAAGAAAGGAGATGAGTATGTTATTAATGGTCAGAAGATGTGGATAACCAACGGAGGAAAAGCCAACTGGTTTGTTATTGAATATCTCAATATCTCATATTTCTTCTTACTTTCTATTCACAATACATTCCTTTATTTTTATTTACTAATAAGCCTTCATCTCTCAAGATCTGTTAAAGATTATCAGTAATGATTTTGGAGGCCTGAGAGATACTACAGGAGTAACCAAGTTCAATAGGCCTTTAAGTATAGCCTTTAAGAGGATGATATAATTCTATGTTGAAGTAATAGACCCATCAAACTGCAGGGAAAAAATGAGAATAGTTATTGATAACACATTTTAAAGCTTTTATTTAGCTTTTGGTTATCAGGGCCTGGGGGGGGGAAGAAGGGTGGGTAGTTGATGTATTTTTGTATCGTGGTGTTAGGGAGCAAACCCAGGGTCTCAAAATGACCTGTTTACATTACTGATTCCACGGCAACACATGTTAGAACATGTATTGACCACATGGAATAAATTCAGATGCAAATATATGCTCTATGTTAGGTAAAGCTAGGTCCTGTGAAGAGTAGAGACATTAATTTGTTTACCTTGAAATAATGTCACACAGAAGAAAATGCAGATTTTTTGTATTTGCTTCAGGAAACCCAGTTTAGACTTTGTGAGAGTTAGAAGACAGCTCTAATTGAAAATAGAGCAGGGACCAGAGCGATAGCCCAGCGGGTAGGGCATTTGCCTTTGCAGCGCGCCGCCCATGCCGGCCCAGGTTCAATCCCGGCATCCCATATGGTCCCCTGAGCACCGCCAGGAGTAGTTCCTGAGTGCAGAGCCAGGAGAAATCCCTGAGCATTGACGGGTGTGACCCAAAAAGCAAAAAAAAAAAAAAGAAAATAGAGCAAGCGAAGGTTTTTAACAATAGCGCTCCTGTGTTAAGTTGTGGAATATAATCATTTAACCATAACTACAGATATACTGGGACTCTATAGGAGGATTTTCTGTTGATTAGAATAAATTAAATGGGTTGTTTTTTTCTCATCTGTGAAACTTCTGATTCGATGTATATGTGATCTGCAGTGTAGTTTTCTGACAAATAAATAAAGCATTACTCCTGGGAATAACATTTTTTAAATATGTTTAAAAAAAACTAGCAAATATTAACAAAAATAAGTGAAGAAACCTTTAAATTTTAATCATTTGAAAAATCTAACAATGCAATTAGAATTTTTCATAATGTAAAGACTTTATTATTTTAAGTACAGCTTTTCTGGTAGTAAGAGTAATGATCATTTATTTATCTTAAGCATAGTTTACTAATTTTAAACACAGAAAATAGATTTCATTAAAGAAATTTTAGGGCCCAGAACAATAGTCCAGAGGGTAGGGCATTTGCCTTGCACGCAGCCGACCTGGGTTTGATCCCCGGCATCTCATATGGTCCCCTGAGCACCATCGGGTAGTTCCTGAGTGCAGAGCCAGAAGTAACCCCTGAGCATCGTTGGATGTGACCCAAAAAGCAAAAAGAAAAAAAAGAAATTTAAATAATTATCCTACACTGAGGATAGAGCAGTAATACAGTGGATAGGTGCTTTCCTTGCACATGGCTGACTGTGTTTGATCCTGGTCCACTATGCCTGCCTGAAGTGATTCCTGAGCAAAGAACCGGGAGTAAGACCTGAGCATCACAGGGTGTGGCCCAAGCCTCCCCATCCCCCAAAAAAATCTGTATACCAGTTTATACAGAGAATTTGGCATTTTTCTTAGTATGTATTTTTGCTTTTGTTTTGTTTTTGTTTTTTGTTTTTTGGGTCATACCCAGCAATGCTCATGGGTCATACCCAGCAATGCTCACGGGTGCTCTGGGGACCATATGGGATGCCAGGGATCAAACCCCAGTCAGCCAGCCACATGCAAGACAAACGCCCTACCTGCTTTGCTATTGCTCCAGCCCCTTTTCTATGTAAAATATTTCTGGAAAAAAATTCTTTGGGAGGAAAAACCCAGCAAACGTTTATATTTCAGCTCAATAGAAACAGTGTTTCCTCCTCATATGCTGTTTCATAACAAAGAGTCAGCTGTATGCAGATCTATTGCACATTATTCTTTTTCGCAGAAGAGTAGTCAACTCATAGCTCTATCGCACAGTATTCAGCTCATACAAGACAGTAGCAGCTCTATCATACATTATTCCTTTTACAGAAGACTAGTCAGCTCATAGCAGCTCTAGAGCACATAATTCCTTTTCACAGAAGACAATAGTTAACTCATAACAGCTCTATCACACATTATTCAGCTCATACAGAAGATAGTACTTGGCTCATAGCAGCTCTATTGCACATTGTTCCCTTTTCACAGCAGCCCTCATTATATAGCTTATCCCCTACATTTATTAATCTTTTTTCCTTTTATTTTTTGGGTCACACCGGCGATGCTCAAGGGTTACTCCTGGCTATTCGCTCAGGAACTACTCCTGGCAGTACTCGGGGGACCATGTGGGATGCCGGGGATCGAACCTGGGCTGGTCGCGGTGCAAGGCAAACGCCCTACCCGCTATGCTATCGCTCGGCCCCATTTATTAATCTTAAGGTAGAAAAAAAAGTAACAGTGCAAATAATTTTTTTTTTAATTTTACATGTCACTATACAAGATTTTTTTTTTTCTTACAGTTCAACCTACCAAAATCCTTTAGTAGCTTATTAGTAAAGAAGTAGACCTTGGGTTACAGGGCTGTAGCTCACATCTCGTAGCAGCACTCTGCTGCCTTGGATAGTGAGCCTGCATAGTGAGGGGAGTCTGCTGCAAGCGGCCTTTTAGCACAGCCTGAGAGCCATTTCCTGTCCCCCAAACTGTAGGCCTGGGGTGAAAAACTAGCATTGCCACATCATAAATAGGTGAATTGGGAAAGCTTTTCAGTCTCTCTTACTCTTCCTTTCTTCATCTATTAAATGGGGTTAGTAATTGGGATTGTTGGAAGGACTGACCAAGATAATGATCACCATGTGTTACCCACTATTCTTATCTGTATAATCATGTATGTGTATGTCTGTTTATATCAGGTACTTTTTATTGGCTCGTTCTGAACCAGATCCTAAAGTGCCTGCTAGTAAAGCCTTTACTGGATTTATTGTGGAAGCAGATACCCCAGGAATACAGATTGGAAGAAAGGTAATATAGGTGGTTTTCAGTGGTTTCCAGACCTCAAAAAGCTAAACTACTGATTTCAAAATTACTATAATTTTTCTTTACTTAAAACATTTTTATATTAAATTAGAATAAAATAAAACTATATTTTAGAGCTATTAGGTGAAATGGACTATATATTGCTGAAGTTATTATTAGTTATTGGTGGAGGAACAAATTCAACTTTTACCTGGTATCACTTGTATCACTTGTCTTCCCGCTCATCATTGATTTGCTCGGCAGGCACCAGTAACATCTCCATATGTCCTGTCTCATGCTAGTATAGCCCAAGGGCATCTGCTCACTCCGGGAACATAAAGAGCCTCAAACCATTTCATCAGGTCATGGGAATGAGGTCTATAATTGTTACTGGTATTTGGCATATCAAATACAACACGGGTAGCTTGCCAGGCTCTGCCGTGTGGGTGGCATACTCTTGTAGTCACCCCCTGATCTCCAGCATTTATTAATGAAATGTGCAGCCGCATGAGCCAGGCAGTGATCAGCTCTTCTGCTGGGTGGAGTTCTGATGAGAAGGGAGTCCAGATGTGGAAAATGGTGGCCCTCATGGAGTGGGGCATTGTCTGGCTTCTTGCGAGGCTCTGCTGGGGTGGCTGGCCAGGGCTAGAACCCGCCATCCCTCCTTGGTGCCTCGTGAGTGGCTGGGCACAGGGAGAGCCGGTAGTAGCTCTGCCCCATGTCTATGAGTCTCTGGATTCGAAAACCAAACCAAACAAAAAATAGAGTCAGAGAGATGGAACACATAGTTTTCATGAGGATGGACCCAACTGGCTTTCTGGCACTGCATAACAGGAGTGACCAAGTAGACCCTGAGCACTAATAGGATGTGACCCCAAACCAAACACAGTAATTGTGTTAAGGGGTTAAAGAAATAGTGCAGGGGTTAAGGTACTTTACTTGCATGTGGCCAATTCCATTTGGATCCCTGGAAATGCATAACTGCTCAGCACTGCCAGAAGCACTGAGTTCTGAGCACTGCTGGGTGTGGTCCCAAAACTAAACAACATCAAAAAAACACAAACTACCTGGTATATTGCTTTATTTCTCTACTAGTAAAACTAAAATAAATTCCTAAATTAGATTATGTTTGCTAAGTATTTTTCCTGACAGTAAAATTTAGCTTTAAATATAGAATTTGATTTGTAGGTAGTATCTGTAAACCCATGGATTGGTGTTGGTTTTAAAGTTCATGAAGTTTTATTTAAGACTTGGGGACTGGATGATAGTCCAGCGGGTAGGGCGTTTGCCTTGCATGCAGCCGACCTGGGTTTGATCCTCAGCATCCCATATGGTCTCTTGAGCACTGCCAGGAGTAATTCCTGAGTGCAGAGCCAGGAGTAACCCCCTGAGCATTACTGGGTGTGACCCAAAAAAGCAAAAAAAAAAAAAAAAAAAGACGGATTTAGCAAACTTGATAAAGATTGATAGTAAATAGTTTAGGCTTTGAGGGACATTTGATTCATCTGTGAAAACAGTTCTGCCATTTGGCCATTGTAGCAAGAAAGCAACCATGACTTTCTTTTTATGTCAAATGATTATAAGTGCTATATGCCGATAGAGTTTTTCTGAATAAAACATATTTCAGGTCATAATTTATCAATTTGTTTTAAACAATTGCAGAAAGTCATTAACAGGTTCAAATAAAAATTCATGATGTTACTTCCACTCCCACGCGCACTTGCAGTACGCCACAATGTGTAAGAAAGAGAGAGAGAGACAGACAGACAGACAGACAGACACAGTGCCTGCCATAGAAGCAGGAGTGGGGAGGGAATCGGGGACATTGGTGATGGGAAATGTGCACGGGTGGAGGGATGGGTGCTGGAACACTGTATGACTGAAACCTATTAATGAACAATTCTGTAATTGTATTTCTCACGGTAGTATAAGAAAATTAAAAGAAAATTCTTGGTGTTGAAGGGTGTGACTCAGTGGTAAAGCATATGCCTTGCAAGTATGAGCCCTGAGTTGATCAACAAAGAGGGAAAAAAAATCAGGTGAAAAAACTGATTACTAATATATATAATTTTCCATACTAGGAATTAAATATGGGCCAGCGATGTTCAGATACACGAGGAATTGTCTTCGAAGATGTGAAAGTGCCTAAAGAAAATGTTTTAATTGGTGAGGGAGCTGGTTTCAAAATTGCAATGGGAGCTTTTGATAAAACCAGACCTCCAGTAAGTAATAAGACTTGATGCCCTTATGGAAGCTTTTATTTATATTATTTAATATTCTATGTTATTTATTTTACATACTTATTTTTTTAAAGACAAACTGATTATTATCACCCTTTATTTTTTAGAATTCTACAACTCTGGTTGCCTGTTTTTAGAAATTATTTTAGCCAAAAGAAAATTCCTGTAATTACTGCTAGATTTAGAGACAGTTCATACTAGACTTAATTATTCCTGCTAATGATGCCTCGATTTTCTTTTCCTCGTTAAGAACATTTTCCCTATGAAAAAATTTTTCGTTTGTTAACAGAAGGTATAACTTGTCTGTAAGCTCTTTAACAATATCTTTCTAACCTTTATTCATAAATAGCATGAATTGAAATATTTCTGCTCCTGTCCTCATTCCCTTGTTGCCTTAAGGTTTAGGTTCCCTTAGTCTGAGCCATAACTTAAGTTATTAGGCAGACTCCCCATTATACTGTTTTAACAATGACATGCTTTGATTTATGCTCAAACACCAGGTTGCAGCTGGTGCAGTGGGACTTGGACAGAGAGCTTTGGATGAAGCTACCAAGTATGCTCTGGACAGGAAAACTTTCGGAAAACTACTTATAGAGGTAACTTTAATGCTCTGCTAGCTTTGTTTAAATGTAAAGATTTCCATTTTCATTTAAATAATTAAAAATTATATGTAAAATATAGGGGCCGGAGCGATAGCCCAGCAGGGTAAGGCGCTTTGCCTTTGCACGGCCGCCTGTGCCGCCAGGGTTCTATCCCTGGCATCCCATATGGTCCCCCGAGCACCGCCAGGAGTAATTCCTGAGTGCAGAGCCAGGAGAAACCCTTGAGCATCACTGGGTGTGACCCAAAAAAGAAAAAAAAATTATATGTAAAATATAGACTTGAATTTCTGCTTTCATAGCAAGAAGAAAATATACTTGTGTTCAGATGACTTTCAAGAAAATTTTCTTTAGACTGTGCCACTATTGTTCACTCTGGGAATTAAGTAAGTTAAGAACAACTGTTGAGGAGAGAGAGAGAGAAAAGGAAACTGACCCATTAGGTGGGTGGGGACGGGGAGGGGGACATTGGTGGTGGAATGGGGCACTGGTGGAGGGATGGGTGCTGATACTGTATTCCAAGAACCAATAGAACACCTTTGTAATTGTGTGCACGTGGATAATAAAAAATTAAAAAAAAGAACAACTGTTGAGTCCCTTATAGTTTCCTGATTTATATAAAAATGCTGGATTTATGGGTTGGAAAGATTGTTGAATGTTCAGAGTTTAGTCCTGGGTACTACATGGTTCCTGTAGGGAGGTGGATCCCACCACTAGCACCATTGGTTGTGGTTAGGTTTTTTTCCCTTTTCAAATTTAGTCTATTATTTGTTCTTTTACTAGCCAATTATTTCCAAACTGCTTGTAAGTTCACCTATGAAAGATACTGTTTTTTCTTTTTTCTTTCTCTCTTTTGTTGAATTTTGGGTTATCCAGGTGGTGCTCAGGGATTATAATTGGTTGTGTGCTCAGGGATCTCTCCTGGTGGAATTTTCAGGGGGACTGTCAGGGAGCCGCTGGGGTCCCCAACAATACCAGGAAGCGAGTTCCCTTCTACCTCTGAAGCCGATGAGGAATGGATGTAAACTCAGGAATCTGCGCAGTTTTAAAAGGTTTTACTTTCACAGGTTCCGATATACAATCCAAGAGCAGGAAAAACTCCAGACTCTGGGTTCCCAGTTAGGCCCCAGCCGTGTGTGTAGGCTAAGATGGCTGCCACCATGTGTTGAAGCCCAACAGAAAAAGGAGAGGACAGAGAGGCAGAAGCCAAGGGAAGCCAAAATGGCAAAAAGGGCCTTCTCTCTTCTCCCAGCTTATTTTATAGATAGGAATCCTCCAAGACTTCCCAGCCCAGCCCATCATGGGCTGGGCTATCTAGAGATGAATACAGTTAAACAACTATTGAAATGCAGCACTTCAGATGACCTTTTGGCTTTTACAAGCACCAGAGCTGATTCAAAGCCTCCCTAGCAGAGCTGGGAGGGTCTGTAAGCTAAGTGTAGCTGGAACATAAAGTAGGGCGTATCACCCAACAGGGGACCATATGGGATTCGGGAATCAACACTGAGTCAAGATAAGCTCCTTACCTGCTGGCCCAAGATGCTGTTTTGCTTCATTGCTTCTGTCCGGTTTTTGGTTTGGGTACTGTCATCAGATGTTTCCCAGCCCCTAGGAGAAGTTTTTTTGTTTTTTTTTTTTTTTTTTTTTTTATTGGTTGCCTTCCTTCCCCATGTGAACCAAGAGTTTGGAAAGAGAAGGTCTTATATTTAGGAACTCTGAACTTTTTGCCTTGTTTGAAATCTCCCATTCTGTATGCTTATTAAAATTCTAGTTCCTATGCATATTAACATTCTAGTTCCTAGGCTCAAGCAACAGCACAGAAAGTAGGGCATTTACCTTGAATGTGGCTGAACTGGCTTCAATCCCGGTATCTCATATGATCCCTGAGCACTGAGCACTGCCAGCAGTAATTCCCGGTACAGAGCCAGGAGTAACTCCTGAGCATTGCCAGGTGTGACCCCAAAAAGTGAAAAAAATGCCTTTTTTTTTTTCCTAATTCATATTGTAATGAATTCAGATCTCACCGAGATTTCTTTTTCCTTTTTTGGAATCAGTTCTCAATTAGGATTTAAATTCCTCTTTGAGGATGCTGGGGATTTCTTTTCATGTCCTTGAAGAGCCTGGGAGATTGTTCAACGGACTGGAGCACAGGCTTTGCATGCAGGAGGCATACGTTCAGTCACCAATACCACATCAGCAGTCCCTGGTGTCACCTTAAATTAAAGAAAAACAAATCCTACTTTCCTTTGAATACTTTCTTTTATTTTCTGTTTGCTTTTGAGCATATACCTGGGTATGCTCAGGATTCATTCTGGACTCTGTGCTCAGGATTCACTTCACCAGTGCTGGGGGCCATATACAGCCCTAGAGATCAAACAAGGGTCATCCACATGCAAGTCACGTGCCTGACCCCCTGAACTATTTTTTTGTCTTTCCGTTTCATCTCAAGCCGCACCAGTAACATCTCCATACACCCTGTTGCAAGCAAGTGTAGCCCAAGGGTGTCTGTTTGCTCCAGGAACAAGAAGAGTCTCAAACCATTTCTTCAGGTCATGGGAATGAGGTCCATAATTATTACTGGTTTTTGGCATATCAAATAAAATATGGGTAGCTTGCCAGGCTCTGCCATGTAGGTGGTACACTCTCATTAGAGGGCTCTCATCACGAGCATTTACTGATGAAACTCAACGGGGAAAGATCAGGTTTTCTCTTGGGTGGAGCTCTGAGGAGCTGTGGAGTCTGGGTGTTGAGAACAACTGACCTATTGGGTGGGGGGGGTTCCTCTGGCTTCAGGGATTTAGGGCTTTATCCAGCTCAGGAGGAGTCTTTCCCAGCTGTGCTTGAAAGACCTTGTCATGTCAGGGATCCAGCTTAGGCTCCTATATGCAGAATTTGCACACTAAACTTTTGAGCTGGCCTCCCAGAATCTAAGTTCTGTTTCCTTTGGACTCCCTGTAAATTGTTTTCTGAATTAACATTTACACTGGAGTATTTATTTTTTGACATTTTTATTTATAGCCTATTATTATTATTATTATTATTATTATTACTACTATTACTATTATTATTATTATTATTTATTTGCTTTTTGGGTCACACCCGGCAATGCTCAGGGGTACTCCTGGCTCTGCACTCAGGAATTACTCCTGGCAGTACTCGGAGGTCCATATGTGATGCTTGGAATCGAACCCGGGTCGGCTATGTGCAAGGCAAACACCCTACCTGCTGGACTATCGCTCCGCCCATAGCCTTTTCTTATTAAATATAGAAAAGTCTTAGTCTTTGCTTACAACATTCAAAGTACAATCTTTTGTCATTTTATATCTCCTAAAAATTTTTTTTTTTTTTTGCTCTTTGGGGTCACACCCGGCAGTGCTCAGGTACTACTCCTGACTCTGCACTCAGAAAGTACTCCTGGCAGTGCTCTGGGGACCATATGGGATGCTGGGGATTGAACCTGGCTTGGCCGCCTGCAAGGCAAACACCTACTCGCTGCACTGTCACTCCGACCCTCTTTCCTCTAATTGCCATGAAAGTGCTGGCTAGGGCTGGAGGGAAAGTGCAGGCGGTAAGGAACTCGCCTTGCCTGTGGCTGCCGTGTCCTTGACCCTGATTTTTGAATCCTGGCAATACATACGGTCAGCTGAGCACCAGAGAGTCTCTTGATCACAGAGCCAGGAATAGTCCAGGAGTACTGCAGGGTGTGCCAAAAAAATAAAAAGGAAGAAGAGTGCTGGCTATCTGGTTTTTTATCTGAGGGCTGGGGGTGAGCCACATCCAGTGGTGTCAGGGGCTACTCCTGGCTCTATGCTCAGGGGTCACTCCTGGCATTTCAATGGAGTGACCATGTGGTTCCAGGAATCAAAACAGTCAACTGCGGAGCTGGAACTGTAGCACAGTAGGGAGGGCATTTACCTTGCACGCCCAACCCCAAGTTCAATCCCAGGCATTCCATATGGTTCCCTGACACTGCCAATAGTAATCCCTGAGCATTGCCTGGTGTAGTAAAAAAAAAAAAAAAAACTGTCAACTGCATTCAGGGCAGGCACCTTAACCCTTTAACTATCTCTCATTCCTGGATTTCAAATTAATAGGTAAATTAGTGGAACGCCATAGGTCCCTCTCACGTCTTTGTCATGTGCTCCCCTATTCTTGTGCTCTTTCCAGCTCCTCAATCTGCTAGAGTATCTTCTATGGATAGCATAAATTCAGGAGATTCTTAATCCTTATAAGACACATACAACTTCCAGGGACAGAGAGATAGTAGAGCAGATAAGGCTCTTGCCTTGCATACAGCCTTATCTGGATTCGAACCTGGCATTCCATATTGACCCCTGAGCACACCAGAGCTGGTCAGAACCAGGAATGACCCTGAGCACCACTGGGTGTGACCCAAACTCCCCTCCCAAAAAAACCCCATAAAAACACATAAAATTGAGATGTCTTACTACTTATTTTTATGTGGTTTTTAGATATGTCATACTACTTATATACTGGAAGTCAACATTTGACTATTTTTTAAACCATATCTGCCTCTCAAAGTGTTGCAGGTGTGGCTGCAGTCCCCGGCTGCATCAGCAGGTGGCAGACAGGAGACAGGCTTGTCTACACCCAGGGCTCTGCCCTGTGGGCCTGGATCGTTGATGGTCTGACACAGAAAAGGACTAGGTCCCCTGGGATGAACCCAGAGCCACAGCAGAGTCTGGCAAGCTACCTGTGGTGTATTCGATATGCCAAAAACAGTAATAGTAATGGACCTCATTCCCAACAAATGGAGACGTTGCTACTTGGGAGGACACCTCTCCCCATCCTTCAAAACAAACCTTAGCATGCCAATCCTCGACAGCTTACCTCACTCAGTTTGGTGGGGCAGGGTTGGGAGGTACTTGGGCCACACTCAGCTATGCTAAGGGGCTCTTTCTGGCCCTCTGCTCGGGAGTGACCGTGCAGTGCTCAGGGGACCATAAGCAGTGCTGGGGATTCGACATAAGCAGTCTGGGGATTCGAGATAGGCTATATGCAAGGAATAATCGCCAGGATTTCTCTCTAACCCAACTTTTTTCACTTTTGAAAGCAATGGTAGGGCTATATTGCTAACTGTTATCAATATGTAAAATTGGAGTCTTAGCCCACAGTTAACTAAACTTTTTCTTTCTCTTTAATTCTAGCACCAAGGAATATCATTTTTGCTGGCTGAAATGGCAATGAAAGTTGAAATAGCTAGGTTAGCTTACCAGAGAGCAGCTTGGGAGGTTGATAATGGTCGTCGAAATACCTATTATGCCTCTATTGCGAAAGCATTTGCTGGAGATATTGCAAATCAGCTAGCTACTGATGCTGTGCAGATTTTTGGTGGCAATGGATTTAATACAGAGTATCCTGTAGAAAAACTAATGAGGGATGCCAAGATCTATCAGGTAAGGTTAAAAATAACTTGATTTTTTTTTTGTTTTGTTTTTGTTTTTATAATTGATGTTGAGAGGTTACTTCTGGCTTTGTACTCAGGGGTCACTCCTGGTAGTGCTCAAAGGACCATATGGGAGGCTGGAGATCAAACCCAGCTCTAAGGCTTGCAAAGCAAGTGCCTTACCCGCTGCAGTATGCAGTATTGCTCCAGTCCCAACCTGCTTTTTTTTTTTTTTTTTTTTTTCTTGGGTCACACCCAGCGATGCACAGGGGGTTACTCCTGGCTCTGCACTCAGGAATTACTCCTGGCAGTGCTCAGGGGACCATATGGGATGCCGGGGATTGAATCCAGGCCAGCACAGGCGGCCGCGTGCAAGGCAGATGCCCTACCGCTGGGCTATCACTCCGGCCCCCAACTTGATTTTTTTAAGGGGATAAAATATTCATAAATAACAGCATGCTTTTAAAAAATTATTAAAGTATTTCGTAGTACTAGTAATAAGCTCCCATAGATTGCCAATTAACAAAAAAGAATGATGCTTTTAAGTATATGTATTAAAAGAATTGCTTAACAAAGTAAATGATGGTCATGTATTATATGGTATGTCTGGATCAGCCTTCTTTGACTGGTAAGATCATAGCTGATTGTAGTCATCCTTTAATCTCTTAATACTATGCAAATCTTTTTAAAATTAAATTTGTATTTTTAAATATCGTCTGACTATATTGAATTGATTAAAACATATTTTGGGGACCGGAGCAATAGTACAGTGGCAAGGGCCTTTGTCCTCTTTATTTCTTTATTTATCGTTTATTTATTTATCTATTTATTTATTTATTATCTTTTTAAAAATATTTTATTATACCACCATGAAATATACAGTTACAAAGATGTTCATAAGATGTTCATATTGGGTTTTGGTCATACAGTGTTCCAGCACCCATCCCTCCACCAGTACCCATTTCCCACCACCAATGTCCCTGATTCTCTCCATCCTCTGCCCAGCCTGCCTCTGTGGCAGGTTCTTTATTTCTTTTTCTCTCTCTTTCTCTTTTCCTTCCCTTCCACATTGTGGGTTACAATACATACATTAAGAGGTTGTCATGTGTATCTTTTTGAAGGGCCTTTGTCTTGCACATGGCCAACCTGGGTGCCATCCCTGGCATCCCACATAGTCCCATGAGCACTAAGCCAGGAGTAATTCCTGAGCACTGAGCTAGGTTGTAACTCCTGAGCATCATTGGTGTGGCCACCCAAAACAAGTAACTAAAAAAGATATAAACCAACAACAACAACAACATAGACAAAAAAAACAAATAACAACAAAAAAAAAAAAACAAGAAGTTTTAACTGGAAATGAGGGCTGGCTGCTAGGGATATGTAACTGAACAAAGCCAGATTGTTCCAGCATCTTTTTTTTTTAGCAACTCTATTCCTTAGGAACAAGAGAAAATGTCAGATTTAAAAGTAAGAACAGAAAATGACTGAAGGTAACAACTACCAAAATACAGTTCAGGAAAGCTAGATAAGAAAGAACATTAAATTTCAGTTTTCTAAAGTTTTAACACATTGATATTCTTTTATTTTTCTGTTTGATACTCCTCCAGTACTTTGGTATAAGAATGACTTCTTATTTTAAGATAATTTTTGAATCACATAGGTAATTTAAATTAAGAACTAATTTTATAGAGAACTACCTTTTCTTCCTTCCTTCTTTCCTTCCTTTCTTTTTTCTCCTTTTCTTTCCTTCCCTACTACTCCTTTTTTGAGAAACTACTTATTTTCAAAGACTTAAGATTTCAAAGGCATTTTGATTACTGACTATATATATGAGCACACACACGTATATATGTATATATATATACATATATATATACATATATACATGTGTGTGTATGGTTTATTTCTGTTTGGTAGTACAGTGGAGTGTGTATAATTGTTTTAAATGTTGAGTAGAATTATTTATGTACTGAAAAGATTTAACCTTTATTTTTATTATTCTGCAGATTTATGAAGGTACAGCACAAATTCAAAGGCTTATTATAGCCCGTGAACACATTGGCAAGTTTAAAAATTAACATCGTTACAGAAAAATTAATAACATCGTTATAGAAAACTAGGAGCCATTGTTGAGAATGCAATCTGCTATTTAAGCTCCAGGAAAAAAGGGCTTTAAATTATTTTTCAGTAAAATTTTTTAACCAAGTATTGTCACACTAAACCTATGCAATTGATTCTAGTGGTACTTTTATATTTTTAACGTTATCACTTGCCTTTTTTTTCAGATAGATTTGATTTTATTAAATTGTTTTCTCCTTAGCAGCATTGTATTCATATTACATTAACCTAGAAAAATACATGTTTTATTATTTTTTCTTATTTTTAACAGAAATTCCTTATAATTTCAGTACTTTCCAAAGATTAAAAAAATGATCTTTTTTAAAGAGTTTTCAGAATGTTCAAAAATTTACATTTGGGAAAATAGGATTTGGGTACATAAAATTGACTTTGTACTGGAATTGTATTAAAGGAGATTGTTTCCCTACATTTTAGAAAACACTTGTTTTCAATTTTTCAATAGTCACAGGTCCATAATGTCATTTATGTCTGTTATTCAACAATTAGTAGTTACCTGATAATCTTGTTTAATTCTAACTTCATAATTACTTGCTGTATGTAAAACACATCAATAAAACTTGGCCCAAATTATTTTATATGACTATTGTTCTCTTGATATCTTTTGGTGTATTGTACACAATACTATATATGTACATTATGAAGAGAAACAAATAAATTGTTACAGATTATGTGTGTTCTTTCCAGAAAGCTTTATTATTTCATACTATATATTTAATTTAGCATATGAGAAAATCATGGTTTAGTTTTTAAACCGCATAAAGTTACCAGCCTATTTTACACTAAGTTATATATCTCAAAATACATAAAGTAGCCAAATTTGAGGGCTAGAGAGAGAGTTCAAAGGGCTGTACACAATATATGCAGAGGCCCTAGATTTAAACTCAGTACCCCGTCCCTGAGCACCACTCCTGAAGGAACCAACCCCTAAGCACCATTGGATATGGCCAAAACAAAGGAATAATTTTGTAAAAGAGATACTGGAATGGTAGTACAGCAGGTAAGGCACTTGTCTTTCACATCGCCGACCTGGGTTTGGTCCCAGCACTGCATACGGTTCTCTGAACCAGCCAGAAGTTATCCTTGAGTGCTGAGCAATGTGATGTCTGACCTCAAAACAAAAAGATCTGGTATGTTCATGTCAAATTTAGACTTTTTTGTTGGGGGGTGAGGGGGAGGCTGGGAATAAAATCCAGGGCTTCGCTACATACAAGGCAAGTGCTCTATTATTGAACTACATCTCCAGTTTCCCTTGATGGCAAATATCTCGATTGTTTAGGAATCTGCCAATTAATATTTTTGTACCACATTTTGTGCCACCTTTTCAAAATTCACATCTTTCCCTAGGGCTAAGGGGGCAGAGACACCACTGAAACCTGCAGTTTGCAGCGTGAAGCAGTCCCCTTCCCAGAAGCAGCTGCATGGTTAGAATCCTTTGGCTTCCATTAGACCCAGACAAAACCTTTGTCCTAGTAATGATCACAGACCCAGGACAGACAGAATTGTTTAGTGGAGACAGCACATTTTCCTCGTTACTGTGTTAAAAGACCCCTGCTCATATCGCTCTATTTTTCATTTTTTTTTCTCACTGCTGACATTTCCATGGGGGTGGGCGCTCACACCCAGTGATGCTCAGTGGTAACTCCTAGCTCTGCACTCAAGAATTACTCCTGGCGGTGCTCAGAAGACCATATGGGATAATAGGGATCAAACCCAGGTTTGTCCCATACAAGGCAAATGCCCTTATTTGCTCTACTATTGCTCAGGATCTGGCAATTTCTATGTTGTATTTTCTTCATCTGTTCATGCTCACTATTCCCCCTCATAATGCGATATATATACATATATATGTGTGTATGTATATATATATATATATATGTATATGATATATATATATATATATCCAGGTGGTCCATAAAAACACTATGATTCCACTGAAAGGACACTAATTTCTTTTTTTTTTTTTTTTGGGAGGGGAACGTCACACCCGGCAATGCTCAGGGGTTACTCCTGGCTCTTCACTTAGGAATTACTTCTGGCCATGCTCAAGGGACCATATGGGATGCTGGGGATTGAATCGGGTTGGCTGCATTCAAGGCTACCCGATGTGCTATCGCTCAGGCCCCTCAGTAATTTCTTTAATCTATTTCTGACTCAAATGTTTCTTTTTCAGGGAGAGGGGTAGGTGGGGGCCACTGCTGGTGCTCTTTCACCGGGCTCTCAGATCAGAGATTCGGGTGCTTAGGAACTCTGTAGGGTATTGGTGATTGAAGCTGGGTCGACCATGTGCAAAGCAAAAAAGAGCTCTGCCTGCTGTGCTATTACTCCAACTTTTGAAGTTTTTGAGAGTTTTTCCTTCTAATCGTTAAGTAATCTGCCAAGATTATTCTTTATTACAAAAAGGAAGTTTTCCTTAGGTTTGGCTTGACAAGTACAGCAACCATGGAAGCCTCCTAGAATTTTGCAAAACAGAGACATTACTGAAAAATTACAAAAGTGGCAGGATTAACTTCTTAAAGTATTAATAAGGATGCTTATATTTTTTTAAAAAACCTCTATATCTCTACTCAGTATTCTAAAATTTGATAAGGTTTCTGCCCTGCCAATAAGGGTCTTTTCTTAACCATCTGTTAAGACTGAAACTATAAGCTGGGTTCCAGTTTTAATGGGAGAACTTTACAAGCCCTAAAGGAAGAGTGTTTTGAAATACTGAATTCCACACACCTGATCAGGTAACTACTCTCAAATCTAACTCAAGTACAAGAGAGCTCTCAGCCTCATTTTGTCATGTGCTGATCTTAAGAGAAGTTAACAAACTAGAGATAGCTGGTATGCTGATCTTGTATTTACTTTTTAATCTATAAAAATGCAAGAAATAATATTTTAAAAAATTTACTTTGGTTTGGAGGCCATATTTGGAAGTGCTCAAAGGTTACTCTTGGCTCTGTGCTCAGGGAACGTTCCTGGTGGTGCTTAGGGAACCATACATTGTGCTGGGTATCAGATGAATGCAAGGTTAGCAACTAAGTTCCTGTACTGTCTCTCTGGCTCCAGAAAAATTATTTTAGTTAATATTATAAGTTGTACTTCTTAAGTTTTGTTAGTTTGGGGAAATAAGCCATTAAATTTTGTATTTTATTTTGTATTGAGATAGCATGGCTTACAGTAGTATTAGTAATCTTTTAGGCATCTAGTGTTACTGCACTACACTCATCAGCAGAGTGCCAATATTCCTCCACCACTGCGTAGGGCCTGACAGAGTCCATATTTTTTCTTCTCTACTTACTCTTTTTTATAACATTTTAAATTATATATAAATATATTAAATATTTAAAAATATATTCATTTTTCTCTATTTTGGGTCCATTTTTTAAATGTTTATGATCTCCATAGACCATCAGAATACAGTTTATTAATAGAAGCATAACCTCATCCCTCTATATAAATTTATTTATACTGATAAACAGGATTTTATAGACATGTGATGAGAGGTCAAGGTCTTCAATTTTAGACATGATAAGACACATTGAGAAATTTTAAATGAAAAAACAAAAAAAATTTTAAATGCCTGGGGGCTGGAGCAACAGCACAGCGGGTAAGGTTTTTGCCTTGCAGGTGACTGGCCCAGGTTCAATCCCTGACATCCAATATGGTCCCATGAGGACCAAGGACCACCAGGAGTAATTTCTGAGTGTGGAGCGAGGAGTAACCTTTGAGCATTGGCCAGGTATGACCCAAAAAGAACAAAAAAAAAAGTTCAATGCCAGATCTTACTGCTGCCGTATTAAGGGCTCTTTCGGGGTCAGGAAAATAAACATTTCTGTTACTGGATTTGGCATATCGAACATGCATCGGACAGCTTGCCAGGCTCTGCCATGCGGGGCGCTATGTTCTCATTAATTTGTGGGACTCTCTCAGAGGGGTGGGTTGAATATTTACGGTAATTTGGAGGTAATGCGATTTGGAGACAACCGCTGGACTAGAGCCATTACCAACTGGATCCCAGGGGATGTCAAAAGATCATGTGGCCTCCCACCTACAAGATGGTCTCAGACTTCCTTGTAAAGACCCTGAAGGAACGGTTTGAGGCTCTTCATATTCCTGAATCAACCAGATGCCATTGGGCTACATTGGCACGTGATAGGGTCCAATGGAAATGTTACTGGGGCCCGCTCGAGCAAATCGATGAATAACGGGATTCAAGTGATCAAGTGAATGCCAGATCTTAAGCAACAGGCCAAAAGTAATGGTTGTGTGCCAAGGAGGCAGGGATCAAAGTAAGGTGTCCAACTAAAATTAAATTTAGTAGTCCAAATATGAAAGAGTTGTATTTACAGCAGGTCTAAAACAAAAGATGACGTTAGCAAGAGGTTAATCTTACACAGCTGAAGTATATATATACACATATATATATGAAGTATATATATATGTATGTATGTGTGTGTGTGTATATATATATATATATATATATATATATATATATATATATAAAATAAAGGTCTTATTGCCATCATGGACTCAATGAGAAAAGTCATGGGCTTTTACAGGAAGATGGCTCTGGAAGCTAAGAGGGAAGTTCTTGCCACTCCCAAAGCTGAAGCCAAAGCCAAAGCTTTGAAGGCCGAAAAAAGTGCCTAGGGCGCTGGATAGTAGGGCAAGTAAGATGTTTGCTTTGCACACAGCGAACTTGAGTTTGATCCTGACACCACATATGGTTCCCCACTCCCTGCTAGCAGTGACCTGAGTTCTGCTGCGTGTGCATTGCCCCCCACTCTCTCAAATTTTATTAGGCGAGGGGCCAAAGTACAGCAGGTGGAGCTGTGCTGGGAACCGCCCAGGCATTACCCAGAACGGCTTGGCTGGAAGGCCATTTGGTGCCAGGAATGGAACTCAGGGCCTCATCCTTGCCAAGCGTTCACACCAGCCCTTTGAGCTCTATTTCTGACACTGACTTTTATTTTTTCAAGGTAGTTATTAAAACATTTTAATATTGCCCGTCCCGGTGCAGCCAGGAGTGATCCCAGGGCAGAGCCAGCAGTAAATTTTGAGCAAACTCTGGTGCGGCTGCCACCTCCTAACTCCCCCAACATCTAAACCTCTTAACCCAACACCCGCCACCCCGCGCCAGGAAAAGAAGGAAATTATTTAATGACTACTTAAATAAATTGAGATACTTAAATATCACTCAAAATTGTTCTAGAGAAACTGAGAGATAAGGGTAAATAGAGAGATCTTGGAATCAGGCAGCGAGGACACCTATAAGCAGTAGCTGGGGGCCTGGGGCAGCGGCGCCAGCGCTTTGTCCTTCAGGCGCAGGATAGTCAGCTATGCCGTGACGCGAGGGGCCTGGAAGGCACTTCTGCGCTTGCGCACGGCGTTTAAGTTGGCACTGCCGGACGTGTGACCCCTCTTTCTGCTTTCCGACATGGTGAGTGTTGTTTGCGTCCTGCGGTGCTCGCTGCTCGGTCACGCTAAGGGGGGCCTGTATACTAATAATTCTGGCTGGACTTTACCATAAAGCTGGTCTTGTCGGAGCATACTTGATTAAGGCTTAGGCTTTGGAACATTCAAGACGTAGAAAGGCTGAAGCATTAGTTTCCAGAAATCGCAGGCAGCTTCCGCCTCTGATTTCATCTAGGCCAGCTGCGGGGCGTGTTCTCGCGATCCTGCGACTCGATTGCTTATTTTTAACAAAACTAACTGGACCAGTTGGTGGTTTAAGGTTTTTTTTTTTTGTTTGTTTGTTTTTTTGCCTTTTGAGTCAACACCAGCAATGCTTGGGTTACTCCGTCGGTGCAGGGAGGACGACATGGGATGACGAGGATCAAACCCGGATCGGCCGCGTGCAGGGCCGTACCTGCTGTAATAGCTCTCCGGTCCCTTATGTAAAATTTTAGATTTTTTTTTTCTTTTTGGGCCACACCCGGCGATGCTCTGGGGTTACTCCTGGCTCGGGAATTTCTCCTGGTGGTTCTCGGGACCATATGGGATGCCGGTGATTGAACCCGGGGCAGTTGCGTGCAAGGCAAACGCCCTACCCGCTGTGCGGGTCGTTCAGGCTCCTTATGTAAGTGTTTAAGGCTATTAAATATTTGAGATCACGAGTGGCTTGGTCTTGTTGACCATGCGGTAATTGTAAGCGGATCCGAGGGAATTAATTTCCTCGATCCTGTTGGTCGTCCTCAAGACCCGCTTGTAAGTATGCAACATGGTCTCGAGGTACTAGTTGCTGGAATTAATTCGGGTTTGATGGCTATGCGGAAAGCAAGATTAAAAAGGAATTTCTAGGGGAAGGTAAAGAAATCCAACTGTGGAATTTTAGTTAGTGACTAAATTGCTCTGGATTAGGAAGCTTGCGTATTTCAAGGAATAACTTATTGGAAAGATAATAAAAAGAATGTGAGCGTGGTGACTTTCAGGTCAATGATGAGCCGGCATGTATTCTGAATCCAAGGTTGATTATGCCTACGATAGCTCTAGAATTACTCTGAGACCTGAAAAAAACTACGTGAATCGTTCCTTTTTTGTTTTGCTTTTTGGGGCATGTCTGGGATGCTCAGATCAGTCCAATTTGGGCTCAGGAGACCATACAGTTGCCGCTGTTTGATCGGGCTTTACCTCGCACGAGGCCATAGTACCTACTGTTCTATTTCTTCGGCCACACATTTCTTTTTGGGTAAAAACGGCGTGTATGAAAGTGTCTGGGAAGATGAAATCGGAAGTGAGTGGAATGCATTTTCTGCATCAGAAGATAAATATGCAATCACTTGTATTTTTTTGCAAGGGCACTCCGCAGAAGGATGTTGTTATTAAGCAGGATGCGCCCGACACCTTACTGTTGGAGAAGCATGCAGATTATATCGCGTCTTACGGATCAAAGAAAGATGACTACGTATGTATGTTTTCTTGTTACTTAACACATGGTTCTGCATATATTTGGTGTCTGTTTCTTAGTGAGGTATCCCAGTTCTGGGATGCTATAGACACGCAGCATTGGATTAGTGGGCTTCCCTTTCTGCCCCGTTGTGGGCTTAAGACTGGGATTACCCTCTACCTGGTCCTTAGCATTTAAGGTAATATTTTCAAGGTCAATGATGTGTTGGCATGTATTATCTGAATTTGAAGCTGATGTGTAAAAACACTTAAGCTCTAGAATTACTCTGAGACCTTGAAAAAATAGTTCTCTGATTTTTCGGACAAATTTAGAAACGCCTAATAAATGGAAATGTGTAGTTGTAGTGACATAGCTGAATTCCCTGCCATCTTGCAAACTGTAGTGTGATATTTATGAATTATTTGCCTGGAAAGGTGGTAGAGTGGGTTGCGGGTATTGCTTTTACATAGCAGATCCCAGTTACAGGTAGGTCCAAGCATAGTGGGGCGTGGCTTAAAGAAATTTCCTGTTGGAGGCAGAGGTCACACCAGGTGCTCAGCCTATTCCTCACTCTGCATGGCAATGATCTGGAAATTCTCAGGACACCTTATGTGATGCCAGTGTTCTAACCTTCCACTGCATGCAAGACTGCTTTAATGTGCTGTCTTATCTAAAACTCAGAATTTGGGTTTATAGCATATTCATACTCATATCATTTGGAATTTAAAGTTGGTGACAAGCTTTCTATCTGGACTCCTACCAACTCTTGCTAAGTTGATGTTATTTTATCGTTGAATAGATCAGTATATTATCTGCAAGAATCATTACTCTGTAGAATTTTATTAACAGGTGAAAAAAACAATCTGTTAGGTTTAACTTGGTGTGCATATTTTTATACCCAGTATCAGTTTGAATTGATAATTCAAGTAATTCTGTATTTTAGGAATATTGTATGTCGGAGTATTTGAGAATGAGTGGAGTCTATTGGGGCCTGACAGTGATGGATCTCATGGGACAGCTTCATCGTATGAATAGAGAAGAAATTCTAACATTTATTAAATCATGTCAGCATGAGTGTGGTGGAATAAGTGCTAGTATTGGGCATGATCCTCATCTCTTATACACCCTTAGTGCTGTCCAGGTAAATACGCTTCAGCAGCCTTTGTCATGTGTTCTTTAACCCTGGGTGCAAATGAAGTGTGCTACAAGGTCAGTGATGTTTAAGGCATGTATTAACTGAATCCAAAGTTGATGCAAATTCTAAAGTTGAACTGAGACCTTTATGTAGCAAAGTGTCTTTAGTGTATCACTTGCCTTCCTGGTCACTGGTTTGCTCGAGCAGGAACTAGGGACCGCCCCATTCCTTGGGAATGACGTCCATTATTGTTAACTGATTTGGCTATCAAATATACCACAGGTAGCTTGCCATACACTGCTGTGGCTCTGGGTACATCCCAGTCTTTCTATGTCAGACCATCAACCATCCAGGACCCATAGGACCAGAGCCCTGGGGACGTAGACAAGCCTGTCTCCTGTATGCCACCTGCCAATGCAGCCGGGCACCACAGCCACACCTGCAACACCTTGAGGGGCGAGTTCTTTAGTAGATATACATAAAAATTGCTAGTGGTGATAAATGTATTGGATAATGGTCAAGTTGCAGATATATGTGTAATTTGGCATTGTGCAATTTAGGATTGTCCTTTAAATGTTAAGATAACCTCTATGCAGAAAAAAATGGTTTATGCCTAAAGGTTGCTTTTACTACTTGCATAATAGCATGTTTGAGGAAAGATTGCCGTGAGCAATGAGGATTACTATGTGTTTTGTTACAGATACTTACTCTGTATGATAGTATTAATGTGATTGATGTAAGCAAAGTTGTGGAATATGTTCAGAGTCTACAGAAAGAAGATGGTTCTTTTGCTGGAGACATTTGGGGTAATGACAGTTTAATTTATGCTACTTAAAAGACAATAAGATCTTAGACAATTTGGGATTGTGTGCTTTGAACCACACACTGGTTCTGCGGTGGGGTGGAGGGCTTCGGCTCTGCTTGAGCAACCCTGTAGTAAAATAAGTACTGTGAGTTGAAGATTAGCCAGGAATTTGTAAGAATTTTTTTTTAAGTTCTTCATCTTTTCAGGTCCCACTCAGCAGCTGGTCTAACTGGAGTTATTGTTCTGCTGGAAGTTCCAGCATGCACTGTGCTTAGTTAAATCAGCATGCAGTAACGCTGGAACAGAGGGGTCCAATCTAAAAAGATAAGGTAGGTGAAACTTTTCCCCCTATATTCAGTGAATTTGTAAAGTTTTACAGAAATACTCCCCATGAAGTATTTGGAAAAACTTTACAAGCTCATTGAATGCTTTAGTGGGGGAGGGAATAGCATTTTATTTGACAAATGTAGATGGTTTTTTTGTTCTAGGGCTGGTGCATACAGTGCAGGCCAGAAAGACCAGCTGCTTCATGGGATGTGAAAATCTAATGTAATAGAAGGTAGCTCATGAGAACCTGACTGGTCCTCTGGTCCTTATAGTTTCTTTCACCCTTTCTGGGCACTTTCATAAGCATTTAAAGTATCTTTAATGTATAGTTTCCTTAGAAGTAAATGTCAAGCGTAATCTCAGGGAGGTAGTTTAGTAAGTCAGTGTTTGGTCAGGCTTCTGATAACATTTTCATTTACTTCCCTTTTAGGAGAAATTGATACTAGATTTTCTTTCTGTGCCGTGGCAACTTTGGCTCTCCTGGTAAGTTTGAAATATTTGATGGAATGATGTATTTAATATGTGCATTCTGGTATTTAATAGACTTTGTGTTTTTACAGGGGAAGCTGGATGCTATTAATGTGGAAAAGGCAATTGAATTTGTTTTGTCGTGTATGAACTTTGATGGTGGATTTGGCTGTAGGCCCGGATCTGAATCTCATGCTGGGCAGGTAATCATGCTGATAGCATTGATTTTGGAGGGATGCACAGTACAACAAATTGGCAGGTTTATTATTCTCAGTTTCTGGGTCCATTATATTTAAGGTTAATGAGTGAAATTTTGTGTTAGATTTGCTCAGTTGCTGGTTGAGTAAGCCTCTGGGACTCCTGCTTGCTCTGGCATGTTATTCTGGTGTTTACTGTGTGGAGCCGCAGGGATCATCTTGAGTCTGCCACATAAGATTCATGTGTTAGGCCAAGAATCCTCCCTTGTGCTTGGTAAAGATAAAGTTAGCCTTGTGTAGAGAGATTGTCTCAAATACTTGAGTATTTTTGGCAGTATTATCAGGGACCCAGACCTTTACCTGCAAAGCACACACTATACATTTGCCACATTCCTGGCCCATTTTTCCTTTAAAATTTTTCTCTGGTGTTCTGGAACGCTCATGGAGAGGGCCCGTGCAGGGTAGTTGCTGAGCCACGCTCCTAAGCCATAGATTTTAACAGTAGCAAGACTGGTTCTTAGTATCTTTTGCCACTATTTTACTAAAAATTACACATGTGCTTTTATGTTTATAATTTTAGATCTATTGTTGCACAGGATTCCTGGCGATTACTAGTCAGTTACATCAAGTAAATTCTGATTTACTGGGTTGGTGGCTTTGTGAACGCCAGTTACCATCAGGTGGACTCAATGGAAGGCCAGAGAAGGTTGGTATTATAGAATAAGCTGTTTTCCCAAGTGAGTGAATATCACTCTGTTCTTTATGGCTCTTATAAATTGGTGGTAGCTTTTCTCCTTCACATTTTTGGTATATCGCCTTTAAAATGTCCTGTACAGAAGGGAAACAACTAGAGCTGAAGTGTATGATAAAAGGAAAGTGTGATAATGCCATTTTCATATGGTAGAATTAAATTTCGTGCTCAGCAGTTTTCAGGGATCACTTCTGGCAGGCTTACTGGAGCAAACTGGGTGCTGGGAACAAACCCGAATGAGCCATTGCAGATAGTAATAAAGGTATTTAATAACAAAATAAAGAGATAGTGGAATTAAGACATTTGCATGCGGCCAGTTCACATATTGTCTTCCTGATGCCAAAATGCAAAGGTAGAAGGGTGATTGGCTTGACTAGCCTTCTGATTATCATAATAAACATTGAGGTATCTAGCATGGTCTTTTTTTTTTTTTTTAACAAGAAAGGAGAGGGGGAAAGACAGGAATTCAGAGTAACACACCTTACCTATTTTTTTACCTAGCTACCAGATGTGTGTTACTCCTGGTGGGTATTGGCTTCATTGAAGATAATAGGGGAGACTTCATTGGATTGATAGAGAGAAGCTGCGAACTTTCATCTTAGCATGCCAAGATGAGGAAACAGGAGGATTTGCAGACAGGCCTGGAGATATGGCAAGTATATTTCTGGAATGTTTGTTTGGTGTTAGGCATTCATTTTATGGTTCTAGATCATTTCCTGATCTAGCTAGGAAAAAAGGTTTGAGAGCATCAGGGTCCATCTTGTTTTGAGAATGTAAAAGCTATTTAAAAAGTGTAGAAATTTCTCCTCACACTGAAAGATTAGTTTCTTCTATGTGGTTGAAAGGTTTCAGTGTTTGGATTTGAAGCATAGAGCTTTATCAGAACACTGTCACTGTACTCCAGTATAATTACTAAGAGGCAGGGCTTTTTACTTTATTTATTTTGCTTTTGGGGTCACACCTGGTGATGGTCAGCGTTTATTTCCGGCTGTGTTCAGGGGGACCATGTGGGATGCCAGGGATTGAACTTTGGTTGGCCGTGTGCAAGGTCAATGCCCTACCCGCTGTTCTATCGTTCCAGCTCTGAGGCAGGGCTTTTGAAAAGTTGATAATAGTTGATTTATAGTGATTCATTTTGTGATTCTGTTTTTAATAGGTGGATCCTTTTCATACATTATTTGGAATTGCTGGATTATCGCTTTTGGGAGAAGAACAAATTAAACCTGTTAGTCCTGTTTTCTGTATGCCAGAAGAAGTGCTTCGGAGAGTAAATGTTCAACCTGAATTAGTGAGCTAGATTATTAGTACAGGAATTGCTTGATAAATTTTCCCCATACTAATACTGGTTAATGTATTTAAAAAGTTCTTAAACAAATGGCTACTATGTTAATATTTTGTATAGAATTGTGTTGATTTTAATAAATTATATAATTATACATACTGTAAAATAAAGACTATCCTCAACTGTAGTTTTCTGTGCTATTCTGTGTACATTATTGTATGTGTTGAGGCTGGAGCAGTATGGTGGCAGGGTGCTTGGCACATCATGGACCAGGCATTTTTTCCTTGGCATCATATGGTCCCCCAAGTCCAGGAGTGATCCCTGAGAACAGCTGGGTATGGATGGTCCCAAAACAAAAAATAAGTCATTTTTCTTTTCACAAGTGTGGTCTTCATAGAAATAAAGTGCTTTCTAATGAGGTTAATTGATAAAACTGAGTAAGATGCATCAAGAGTCAAAATTGGGGGGGAGATACTCTGTAGTTTAATGGTTGTTGCTGGTCATAATTTAGGGCTCAATCAGGATTGCAGGTATTGTATTTTTTTTCTTTTTGGGTCACACCTGGCAATGCTCAGGGGTTTCTCCTGGCTCTGCACTCAGAAACCACTCCTGGCAGTGCTGGGGGACCACCATATTGATACTGGGGATTGAACCCGGGCCGTGTGCAAGGCAAACGCCCCACTCGCTGGGCTATCGCTCCGCCCCCTGATTGCAGGTATTTTAAATGATAATTTCAAATTATGCTTTTTAAAATTTTAATATATTAGACATTTACAAAACTTCATGATTGGGTTTCAGCCATACATTGTTGCAGCACCCATCCCTCCACCAGTGCACATTTCTCCAGTGCATGTTCCCTCCCCAACCTGCCTCTAAAGCAGGCACTTCCCCCCCCCTCTCCCTTTGACTCATGTATATATCTTTGTTTCTTTGTTTAACATTCAATGTTCACCGTCTGGCATTATCATTTACGCCAATTAGAAGGAAAAGGTCAGATACAGGATGGCTGCATTTGTAGAATATAAATATCAATGCTATTTAGCTATCAATTAAGATGGTACACATGTATTTCACTTGGAAACGATCTAAAAGGACCAGAGCAATAGTGATTTCCTTGCTGAGTCAGGTGTAACCTCTGAACTTCGCTTGGTTTTGTTCGCAACACAAACTGCTAAAGAACATTGCTGTTCTGTATGATTTTAACATGTCAGGCATAAAATCTAAGCTATTAGGGTTTTTTATTTTTCCTCTCCCAGATATGGAAAGAAGTTTGTTGATGCTTTAACTGGATATTTTGCTTTAGTGTATGTTAATATTTTAAACGTCAAATTGCCCCTATTTGTCAGCATGAATCTTCATGGACTGCAAGAAGCGGACACCTGCAGTATACTGAAAGTTAAAATAACTCTGGTGGCAACTTTGTTTTTTAATATTTATCCCACCGTGAGATATACAATTGCAAAGATGTTAGTGCTTGGGCTTCAGTCATACAGTGTTCAGCAACCAGTGCCCATTTTCCACCACCAATGTCCCAAATCCCTCCCTTTCCTAGCCTGCCTTTATGGCAGTTATCTTTTCTCTCTCTTCCTCTCTCCCCTCAACCCCACTTAACATTGTGGATTGCAATACACATATTTAGAGGTTATCATGTGTATCCTTTTGCCTGTATTCATGCTCAGTTCTAAGCTGGTATCACTTTCGACAATTATTAGCTCACTGTTCCCTTTTTTTTTTTTTTTTTTGCTTTTTGGGTCCCACCGGCGATGCTCAGGGGTTACTCCTGGCTCTGCACTGAGGAATTACTCCTGGCGGTGCCCAGGGGACCATATGGGATGCCGGGGATCGACGAACCCAGGCCAGCATAGGCCGGCCACGTGCAAGGCAAACGCCCTATCTGCTGGGCTATCCCTCCCCGCCCCCCCCCTTCTCTGTCTTAGCAAACCTGACTCCCACACATTTGTGGTAGATTCCACCTTTTTTTTTTTTTTTTTTTTTTTTTTTGGGTCACACCTGCAATGCTCAGGTTACTCCTGCCTTTAGACACTCCTGGTGGTGCTCGGGGGGACCATATGGGATGCTGGGGATTGAACCGGGTCGACTGCGCAGGGCAAACGCCCTACCCGGCTGTGCTATCGCTCCGCCCAAGATTCCACCTTTGACAAGACCTCTTGATCCATGTTTTGCCTAACCTTGGATATTGGTATAGTAATATATATATACTAGATAGTATATATATATATATATATATATATATATATATATACACACACACACACATATACATATATATCAATATATATCATGCAAATAAATGCAGTCATTCTATATCTTATGGCTAATTTCAACATGATCCTCTCCATGTCCATTTATAGGCAAATCTAATAACTTCATTTTTCCTAACAGCTGCATAGTATTCCATTGTGTAGATTTATCAAAGTTTTTTTTTTTTTTTTGGCTTTTTGGGTCACACCTGGTGACGCTCATGGTTATACCTGGTTCTGCACTCAGGAATTACTCCTGGCGGTGCTCGGGGGACCATTTGGGATGTCGGGGATCGGATCCAGGCCGGCGCAGGCCGGCCGCATGCAAGGCAAATACCCTACCCTCTGGGCTATTGCTCCGCCCCCCAAGTTTCTTTATCCAAGCTTCTGTTCTCGACACACTGGTTGTTTCCAGATTCTGGATATTGTGAATAGTGCTGCTATGAAAATAAAAGTGCAAATGATGTTTCCGCTGTGTGTTTTTGGCTTCCCAGGGTATATCCCCAGGAGTGGTATGGCTGGGTCAAATGGGAGATCAATGTCTATCTAGTCTTTGGAGGAATGTCCATATTTTTTTTCCAAAAAGGCTGGACCAGTCCACATTCCCAACAACAATGGATGAGAGTCCCCTTTTCCCGCATCCATGCCAGCATTGTTATTCTTGCTCTTTTGGATATGCACCAGTCTCTATGGTGTGAAATGATAATCTCATTGTTTTGATTTGCATCTCTCTGATGATTAGTGATGATGAACATTTTTTTTCATATGTCTTTTGGCCATTCGAATTTCTTGTCAAAGTTTCTGTTCATTCTCCCCATTTTTGATGGGGTTGGCTGTTAAAGTTCTACCAGTGCCTAATATATCCTGGGTATTAATCCCTTATCACATTGGTATTGGGTGAATATTCTTTCCCATTCTGTGGACTCTCTAACTTTAGATCCTGACGGCACTTTGGGATTTCTAGGTCATACCCCAAAAACAATGACTGTAGGGAGTGCTGGCCAAGTTTGCTGTAGTGAACCAGATGTGATAACTTATCACAGCCCCTGCTACTAAGTACTTGACTAAGTGCTTAATTTGTTAGTTGGCCAGTTTTTTAACATCCTGTAAAAAATTGAGTCTTGAAAGGCCTAGCATCTGACAACTGATTTGAAGAATTTCTTGATTACCATGGGTTGATGGAGGAATGATTTATTGAATGGCAGTATCTGAAGTATTTTGATGACAGTTAACTACAAGTCAGATAATTTGTCAAGTATTTGAAGTTTAGACTTTGAAGATAGTGGTAACATCTTGAGCTACTAAATGACAGCCAGTTAATGGTTATCAAGAAAATTTTATAGTGTTTTACTTATTTCCTAATCTTCCCATTTAGTGCCTCTTTTTAGGCAGTATTTTCATATGCAGGTGAAGTAAAACCACTTGTAGAAATAAGTTTGAGCATTTTTCTATCATGTGAGACCACAATAAACTTCAATATAGCTCTTGATGGCGGACAACAGGCAGATGGGCGATAGTTGCCGATGTCGTGAATGTCTCCCTTCTTGAACAGTAGAACTGTCCTGCTGGTTTTCCATTGGGAGGGCACCTTGCATTCGGACAGGTAGTGTGTGAAGAGCCAAGCTAGTGTCTTGATGAGTACCGAAGGCAGATTCTTCAGGTGTTCGGGTCTGACTTTGTTTGGGCCTGGTGCTGTTCCCTTCTTTACCGATGAGATGGCATGTCGGATTTCAGAAGGAGAACGTTGGGAATGACATATCCATCCTGTGGAATTTGGTATGTGGGCAGGTGGATGTGGCTATCAAAGAGATTTGAGTAGAAGTCCTGGATAATCTCCATTGCCTTTCTGGAAGATATGATAGATCCATCAGGCGTCGGAGGGCAGTCATCTTGGTCTTATAGTTGGTGAAGGACAGGCGGGCAGGTGCGAATGCTTTTCCCGGCTTCTGCTGCATCTTCCAGTATTTCTGCTCTTCTACAAGCTGTTTACGACAGTCATCCTGAACAGGATTAGCAGAACACTAGATGAAGGACAACCACGTGAGCAAGCAGGCTTCGGAAAGGATTCAGCACAATCGACCATATCCACACAGTAACCAAGCTCATCAAGGTTTGTAGGGAGTACAAGATGCCGCTCTGTCTCACTTTCATTGATTTACAGAAAGCCTTTGATTCTGTGGAGACTGAAGCAGTCATCGAAGCCCTAGCCAAACAGGGTGTTCAAACCCAATACATCAAGATCCTTCGTGAGCTGTATTATGGATTCACCACCAGGATCTCACCATTCTACAAAGAAGTGATCATTAATGTGAAAAGAGGGGTTCGACAGGGTGATACCATTTCACCAAAACTCTTCAGTGCCACCCTCGAAAACATCATGCAACAATTAGAATGGGAAGGAATGGAAGTGAAGATAGACGGTCGGCAACTACACCACCTCCGCTTCGCTGATGACATTGTTCTAATAACACCAAACATTAGCCAAGCGGCACAAATGCTGGCTGACTTCGACCGAGAATGTGGAATGATAGGTCTACAGCTGAATCTAAAGAAAACAATGTTTATGAAGAATGAACTAGTTCCAGAGGCCCCATTCACTCTCAATGGAACAAACATCTCTGAATGCAGCAGTTATGTGTACCTAGGTCCAGAACTCAACATGATGAACGACCTAAAACCTGAGCTGTGCAGGAGGAAGAGAGCAGCATGGAATGCCTTCAAAGGCATCGAAGAAATAGCTAAAAGGACAAAGAACCTCCGGCTCCGGGCACATCTCTTTGACTCCACCATTCTTCCTGCATTAACATACGCCTCAGAGACCTGGGCCATATGAAAGCAGGATGAGAATGCTATTCGGGTCTCCCAGAGAGGAATCGAAAGAGCTATGCTTGGAATATCACGCCTCACTCAAGTGAGAGAAGGAATCTGGAGTTCTAACCTCCGTTGCTATTCTAGAATCAGGGACACTGTCTCGTTTGCCAAGGCATCGAAAATCAGATGGGCTAGACATGTAATTTGATTTGGAGACAACCGCTGGACTAGAGCCATTACTGACTGGCTCCCACGGGATGTCAAAAGATCACGTGGCCGCCCACCTACAAGATGGTCAGACTTCCTTGTCAAGACCCTGAAGGAATGGTTTGAGGCTCTTCATATTCCCTGAATCAACCAGATGCCATTGGGCTACATTGTCACGTGATAGGGTCCAATGGAAATGTTACTGGCGCCCTCTTGAGCAAATCGACGAATAAGGGGATTCAAGTGATTAAGTGATAGCTCTTGAATTATGTAAATCATATTTCATTCATCACACTCCCCCAAGCTCCCCATCTTTCTTACTGCATCAAGCATACAACATGTCTTGTGGATTTCTTATTAAGGAACCATACCTGGCAGTGCTGTGGGTCAGGAACCCCTCACAGCACTTGACTATAACTTGGTATTTGGGCATCAACGCCACTCTTAATTGTTGCTCTAAATCCGTACATGCTCAGTATGGACTCTACTGAATGAGCGGTCTCTAGGCCCTGGTCGTGAATGTTTAAACGTTAAGAGGCTGATGTTTCTAAGGTCCTTGTGTCCGAACACAAATTAAATGGGTCTTACTAGTAAGGTTTAGAATTGTTTTGTATTGGACTTGGAGCAGTAGTACATCGGGTAGGGCATTTGCCTTGCACTCCGTTGACCTAGGTTCAATCTCTGGCATCCCATATGCCAGGAGTAATTCCTGAGTGTAAAGCTGGGATAACCCGTGCATTGTTGCAAAGTGTCTGTCTGCCATAGAGGTAAGCCGGGGGAGGGGCAGGGAATCAGGGGACATTGGTGGTGGGAAATAGGCATTGGTGGAGGGATGGGTGCTGGAACAATGTATGACTGAAACTCAAACATGAACATCTTTATAATTGTATACCTCACTGTAGTATAATAAAAATACTTAAAATAAAAAAGCAAAGAAAAAACATTAAAAATGAACTTTCTTTTATTGGGGAGGACACACCCGTGATGCTCAGGGGTTTCTCCTGGCTCTGCACTCAGGAATTACTCCTGCTGGTGCTCAAGTCACCATATGGGAAACTGAGTTGGCCGCATGCAAGGCAAGTGCCATACCTGCTGTGCTATTACTTAGAAAAAAAAAAAAGGTTTTGTATCTCTTCGCACGGGTGACAGTGACATCTATGTTTAAAGGATTTGGCAGGGGGCGGGAGCAATAGATAGCACAGCCGGTAAGGCATTTGCCTTGCACACAGCCGACTTGGGATCGATTACCTGGCATCCCATATGGTCCCCTGAGCACCGCCAGGAGTAAATCCTGAGTGCAGAGCCAGCAGTAACCCCTGAGCATTGCCGGGTGTAACCCAAAAAAAGAAAAAAAAAACTCTTCTCGGGGACGGAGTGATAGCACAGCGAGTAGGGCGTTTGCCTTGCATGCAGCCGACCCGGGTTCAATCGCTGGCATCCCTGAGCATTGCTGGGTGTGACCCAAAAAAATCAAATAAAACAAAACAAAACAAAAAAGGGAGTTGGCAGCATCCCATAGGGCCAGGAATAACCCCAGCATTACCGGCTGTTCCTCAAGCCTTTCTCCCCACCTCCCACCCCCCATTTCTGTTAGCATAATAGAGCTCCTTCGATTTGATGGTTTGTGGGCCACACCCTGCAGTTATTCCTCCCACAGTACTTTCACTTCTGGTGGTGCTTGAGGACCCACTTGGGACACCAGTTGGGATACGAATTCAGGTCTCAGGTCTGCAGCATGCAAGGCTTCCTTGCTGTGCTACTGCTCTGGCTCCTAGACCTTTATTTTGTTTTTGTCGTTTTGGGGTTTTGTCCATTGGTGCTCAGTGGTTACCCCTGGTCCTGCACTCAGGAATTTCTCCTGGCGGTGTTTGGGGACTATCTGGGATGCTGGGGATCTAACTCAGGCTGGCCGTGGGCAAGGCAAACGCCCTAGCTATTATCCTATCCCTCTGACCCCTTTAATTTTTCAATGTTTTGAATCACCCTGCAATAGACCATTACAAAACTGTTCATGATTGGGTTTCAGTCAGTGTTCCAACACCCATGCTTTCTGCTTTCATTTTTTT